>UZAN01040124.1:10449-23225 GCA_900618425.1 Echinostoma caproni | reverse complement strand
CCCCCCCCCCCCCACACACACACAGTCACTCTTTAACTGAACACTGTGAACTCGTTTTTGATGACTGGTGGTACTTTGGATATCACTGTGAGGCTCGAAATGAGGTGTTCAAATTCCTGTGTGATCATTTGGAGCGGGAACAATCTGAAATGATATCTCGCAAGGCTGAAAGAATGGTCCGAAATGATATCTTCTCATTTATAATACACAGACGGAAAACTAAATAAAGTTATGAATATCAGTGAAGCACTATTTTGGGTAACATCCGCGAGGGAATCAAGCGATGGAAACCACTTATGAATCATCCTTTAGCAGTAATTCTTCCAGATTCACTTGGCACATGCATAAAAATGAGAACGATTTTCAGGACTGTCAAAAGAGATCATTTGAAGATGTTTCGGATCGACTACACACAATCTCGAGGCAATCTTGTGTTTATAAATGTTGTTTGATCACCAGTGTTCATTTCTTAACACGGGTGTAAACTTCTCTTCGTGAGTGGTATTTCGGAGACCTGATTGTATCCAACTGAAGGCTGCTAGCTTCCTCAAAATGGACGGCACCATTTACTCATCACACCGGATATAAATGTCACTGGTAGCGTTCACTTATGTGGTCACGTGTTGTCAGGTGATCTCAGGGTTCAAACCCCCAACCCGAATATTCACGGTTTGAGTCCTAGCAAGGATACTGCTGACGAGTTCCGAACAGGACGAAACACCTCTGTCCGGCGCTCGTTTTTGGTCATCACAAATCTTTCGATCACTTATAAACGCATACAACTGGAAGGGAATTATTGATCTCCCAAGGAGCCAAACCCAAAACCAAGGCTATAAACAGTGCCTGAAACCTGCAAACAATCGAATGGGTTATTCCAAATTCATCATTCTTAGACACTTTTATTTTTTGATGTGATACATAACCACAACCCGTTCAAACTGAATTGCCACAGGGATATTTTGTGACCATGTTCATGATTGTTCCCTCACAGCTCGTGGTTGAATATTCACTCGTTCATGCGATACAATAGCTACTAGACTAATCTGCACGTTGTTTGGGTGGCAGTGGTACAGTGTGGTTCTGTCACCCTTGACTGCAAGGTTCGAACCCGACCACCATCAGCACCACCACTCAACTTCAGTGGCCGCTATTGTTCTTTTCATTACCGCCTCTAACCTGGTAGGGAGTTTTGTAGTTCGTCCATCCAAGTCATGGGGTTTAAGATACCGAGTTCTATAGTTGAACAGCCGCTTTTCGCTACTCTGGGGTTACCCTGTATAACAAAACATTAGCTGAACAGTGCTTTGCAAGCAGTTGCAGAAGCACCCAAGCAGATCAGTTTACAAACAAGAGAACAACTGTCCTGGAAGGAGAACGGCACGTATGGTGAGATAAAGAGCCGGTAAGCGGAGAATGATTGAGTGCATACATGTTCATTCTGATGGCTGATTCACTGTGGCCAAATGGATTAAAGGTAGACGAATTCATAGTGTCATTTATGCTCTAGTGTATGTGTGGAAAAGTAAACAGCGAACATGTATTCACTCCCAGACATTAATAGTAAACGATGCAATTAGCGATGAATGCTATAACCTAACAATCACAGCTCATTCTTCCAAACTCCTTGCGATACCTAAGAATATCCGATCAGATTGACAAATTGCAGTGTATAAGTGTAATTGTGTTTGTGTTTTTGAATGAATGTGTTGTGAGATCCTACTCACATTTGTGAGTAGTACGTTTGGATTACGCAAAGGAATGAGATTGGTGGATTTTCACAACATTCCAATACGTTCATGACCTCTTAGAGCACATTTCTATGCTCAGAAAGATAACTTCAAACTGTCCCACTCATTATCGTGTGCGCTGCCCGATAATTGTGATGACATATTCAAAATGATACAGTTTGTCATATGCAGATCAGATTATCCATACCCTAAATGTGGTTCTTGATAAACAGTTCTCCTCGAACCAGCACTGATCTTTTGGAAGTGTACCAGATGTAGTAAACACATGTAAACACTACATAAGCTGGAAAAAATCCAACTTAATTTGCCAGCATGGGTTCAGTATTTCGGGGGAATCTGGTGAAAATGTGACATTTATTTGTTCTTGATCGCTGAAAGTCGAACAAATCTTGTTTGAAAAAATTGCGTGTCTAGTTATTAAACAAGCGCTTCGGTTGAAGATCATGTTCAGAAAACCCCCAAAGAAGTTGTAGGTCATCTGACACAATTCTACTTCGGTATGTTATAAATGTGAAAGCATCATGAGATTGAGTGGGACTTGAAATCACGCACGAAATTTATCAAATATTTTATAAGGGGAAGTTCCTTATGAATAGTGAATGTCTTCTTTATGAAACATAAAATGTCAGTCACTTGATCACTGCGGGAAACAAAGGAACTGCTACTGGCACCCGAACGCCTAAAATACAATAACTACCGAGTGACGCGTATTGAGGATCGAGATCAGCCCTTTAAATAATAATGTTTTACAGAAGGAAACCAATGATAACCAAATCACAGAACCGCAGCAACACTTAAAAGATACAAATGTGCAGTTAGCATTCAAGAAGTGGGGGGGGACCGCAGCCATACAAAGGCCGCCCGGGCGGTGGTGGAGCGTTTCGAACACTAGGGACTCTCAGGTCACAAGTTGGTGACATAACCACCACCGCCCTAGGCATATCAGATCCTCAAAACCTGTCCGATTACAGTGACCAATGATATTGTTTTAGTGTTACCAAGCCAAGCACACCGCTTAGTATTCCAATTGTTTGAAACTTATTTGTGGTTTTCTTCTGTTTCGTGCAAGTTTGTCCAGGGAATCAGTCTACTCTCTGGGACAACAACTAATCAGAACATGGGAAGCCGAAACTCAGATGACAATCATTCGAAAACTGTCCATTCAGCCCGTAGTATCTCATATCCATTCCCCCGTGCCCTCGTTTCTTCAAAATGAATAAGCACGTGTACTGACCACCAAATGAGTTCCTGTTTGCCTGCTGACATGTTCCATTTTACCATATGTGGAATCGCTATCTGGACGACAAACACCATCCGAAATGTTTTATTCTAAATATAAAGAAACACTCCCAAAATTTGCAAAGCCGATTCTAGTTTGCATATTTCTTCTTTATTACACACCACTGTGGGATGAATAGCGGACGGGGTGGATTCCATAGTCACGAAGACCTATTGCTCAACGATGATAACCGACAACCTAAGCCCCGAGACTTGGATTAGGGAACCACATAAGATCTCGCTAGATCAGGCGTGATAGAACCGGACGATAACAAAGTTGCTACCACCAAAGTCGGGTGGCGATGGCAGGGCTCGAATCTCGAACTACAGGGTTCAAATTATGCCGGTGACAGCGACTAAACCATCAACACTATTAGAAACCAAATGCATTCAAAGCGATTGTTGCCTAATTAAATGCAGTTAGTGGTTTTTAATAAGCTAGTAGAAAATCATTTCCGTTTTGTTCTTTGGTTTCTTCATTTAAAATATCGTTTCTAGCTGAGTGCTTTTTGTATCTCATGCTTTGAATCGTGATAAAACTTTCATGCACATAAATTCCGATTTGGTGAACAAACGAAATGATCGTTTTTTTCGAAAAAAATCCACAAAGCTGAACACCAAAGTTGCTCAGTGAATAAAGGATGCTGATAAACATTCTGTCGGAGGAAAAGTCACCCGTATCAACTGTTTCAATCCCACGGGAAGACCAACATAACTTACCTTTTCTACGGCTTCATGGTAAAGATTGTTTCCTTTACTTTCGAAAGGAAGTGTCTCTCAGTGCCTCTCTCCATTCTGACCCCGAATTCTGGTGCAAAGGACGAGTAGGGTTCCCGAAATCGATATTTACCAACTGGTCACCAGTGATACATTCCTACATGAAAGATTGAAATATTCACTTTTTAAAAAAAAATACATGTTTTGTCGGATCTACTGGGATCGCGTCTTATTTAGATCTATCCGAACAAGAGCTATATTCCACAAATAAAAAGATCCCGTTGTCTATTCGATTCTTTTCCGCATAGACTACACTCGAGGATATTTATGTACTGTGGGATGGTGTACCGAGACATTGGTTCTCTATTGGAGAAACGTATTCACTCCAAGCGCTACTCAACGTCTGGAAGTTTGGACTGATTGAGCTTTGTATACCCTTATCGACACATGAATGTCTGCATAGTTTCACGTATTTTGTGGTTGTACTCTACCCGGAAGCTTCTAAAATCTCCTAATTTAATTTTACAGTCTGCTATACTACTCAACCAAGCAAAGATTCGTTTATCGTTACAAACACTGGTGAAGTCGCTTGCTTTGAACTCTATGGTCCGCAGTTCGAGCCCGCAACCGCCACCCGACTTCGGTGGTAGGCAGCTCTACTGTCGTCCGCTTCAATATCACGCCTGACCTATCGGGGCCTTATGTAGTTCGCCACCCCAAGTTACAGGGCTTAGGTTCCTGGTTTCCACCACTGAAAAGCAGGTCCTGTTGACTATGGGGTTCGCCACGTCTGCTGTTCATCACACGTGGGTGTGTAATAAAACAAACACTACTGTACATGTTGTCTGGACGTTTTGAGCACACAGAACTCATAAACTTTCAGTTTCACTGTTTTGTAATTTATCTGTATTATAGCTAAGTGGAACACTGTGAAAACTGAACGGTAGACCCTTTCGCATATAAGGTGTGTTTATTATCGTGAACAATACAGATGTATATAAGATAATCAGTATTTACGAACACCCGTCCCTGCGCCGGTTAGCACGATGGAAACAAACGTGCACTCCGAGTGAAGGGATTCAGGGTTCGAATCCGGGCGGGATAGCTCAGTATATGAGCACAACTGACTTAGTCTTCCGGAAACTAAAATCTAACGCGGTGCTTCTGGGTACGAAGCTTGGATTTAGGATGTAAGCAACAGCTGAAGGATTCTCACAGGTAATTTTAACTTGAAATTGACTAACGTTATTAAATTTCTTCGATTTTCAAACTTTTATTAGTTGTTTTCTGTTCTCCTTTATTTCAGATTACGATCAACTGGAATAACGCTACTAATACTACCGATGTTTTCCATTGTCCATGCACTTAACCAGTTGTTCAAGGATGGAATACTTCATACCAATTTTTCCTCCACCGATTCGTTACCAGTTCCCGCGGATGCACCAAACTTATCCAGCCATGTACCCATTCTGGATTGTGCGTCCAAATCGTGTTCCCTCTCAGATGGGGTAAATCTAACGAATAGTACCTACATTCGTCCGACAACCAGTATGACTGCTTGGACCACCGTTCAATTATCCATATTACCAATTCTATTACTGTTGATTGCCTGTATTGGACTGGTTGGGAACGCGTTAAATTTGCTCGTGTTATACTCCTATCACACGACACAAATCGCTTGCGGTGGGGAGTGCACGGCCCGTGTAAATCTGCTCGGCTTGGCATTGGCCGATTTTCTGGTCTGTCTCGCCTCACTACCGTTGGGCTATGTGCAACGAAGACACGATTCCTACTCTTTTATGCTCTTTTACACCCTGATTGGTCCTGGATTGGTTACCTACTTCTTGGCGGTCAGTGTTTGGATGGTACTGTTGATGAGCGTGGTCAGATACATGGCCGTGTGTCGTCCGCTCACGTCTAGGACTTGGTTAACTCCGAGACACATGTTTCGGGTGATTTTGGGGATCTATGTGGTTGCGTTGGTATTTCACATCCCCTCGTTTCTGATGTTCACATACGAGGAAGAAAGTGCATTACAGAAATCGAGTGTGACCAAATGTCGATCCAGTAATCAGACAGTCGATCGATCAGTCGGAACAAATCGAACAATGGAATGTGACACCAGTTTGGCCATCTTTGTATTTGAAAGATCATTTTGGAGATCAGAAGCGATTTATATTGGCTATCACGTTGTCAATATTGTGCTCACCAATATTGGACCATTTATTGGTGTTCTCATCTCAAACATCGCTGTGATCCGTGCATGTCGTCGAAGTGATGCATGTCGTCGCTCATTTGTTGGCTCATCTCTGACCAATCGAGATATTGGTCTGTCCGGTCTGATTGATAATTTACCTCCACGAATTCTATTCAAACCGCNCCGCAGCTCGGTCCAAATCCGACTCGACCCTACAGTCCCCGCGATCTTCCATTCGCACAAACAGGAGTATTTTTATTCAATCCACCATCTGTGGCTCCGCTACGGGTATCCATTCAACGCTATCCAAACAGCGCCACAAATAGAGTCACTCCACTTCTCTTGGCCGTGATCATTGCGTTTCTCCTGTTCACCGCGCCATTCGGTATTGTACATTTTGTTTGTTTGCAATTGATGCGCAAATTGGGTGTTCGGGTACGGAATAACCAAGCGGCTCGGCAGTTGTATACCGCGCTCAATTTGACTGTCGAATGGACAAATGTGGTCCAACTGTTGGGTTGCGCATTGAATTTTTTTCTCTACTTCCTCGTATCCACAATTTTTCGTCGAACAACCAAACGTACGTTCAGACGGTTGTACAAACAAGTGCGCACTTGTCGTTCAAAGGTTTTAATATCTTTATTTTTGGGTAAACATTCCAAAAGTATGGATTCCTGGGAGCGGGACACCCGGACCAATGAGCTTCGACGTGAGTTGGAGTATAAGGTTGCTCCCGCTCCGTACACACCAATGAATAAACGAAGTCGATGCTATTCGTCTAACACAAGTCGTGGCATGCGATCATTCCGAAGCAGTTCCAGCACGAATGGAAAGTTGGCCAACTGTCTCCGTCGCGGACATAAACGTTCATTTCAATCCACTCGACTTCTGACAGCGTTCCCCGGAGAGAATAAGCTACCTACTTCCGCATTAGCAGATTCGCAGTTCTCGCGCACCGCGCATTCGTTGTACGATCCGTGTGTGCATCATAGAACCGCGGTGCTCCCGTACAATAACAAGACCTCTTCGTACACAATAAATCAACCGCCTCCGTTCACACAGTGTGCACGTTGTGATCATGAAAAACGATTTCATCGATCGTTGCCAGGTTGTAATTCCTGTTGCCTGATGCCAATGGCAACCTGTTCTTCATACAATGGGGCTCGATCCGATCCCCAGTGTTGTGCCACACACAGTGCCAGCAGTTTTCTGTTAAAACAGGTTTACCCGCTGACGCCACCAGCACCACCACCAGCAACAACAACAACAACAGTACAACCACAACCGCAGCAGGACGAACAAGATCAACCGCCTCAGACAAGTGATATGACTCCAACGTGTGGTTCTGATGAAAATCCTCTCGAGGGAGAACAGAACTTGCTCGAACTGTCTGCCGAAAAAGTATAAATTAGAGAGGTTCATTTAACCGAAACATGACTGAGCCTGTGTGCCACCCATTCCATCCATGAACGAAAACCTTTTATCAATCCTCTCTGTACTGTGATAAAATGTTTTTCTAAACTGGTCAATCGATTACTATTTTTCTCTTGCATAATTTCTTTTTCTATCTGTACCTCAAATTCACGGCGTGTCTTCCGAATAAAATGGGCACGAGAGCATCGCAGACCACCAATCAGATTAAGGTTCTGTAATTAAATCTATTTGTACGACTCGATTCAGTGCCTAGCTGCTATGAAATACACTTTATTGGGGTGTACAGAAATGAAATGGATCCAAACTTTCTAGTGCAGCGTTACTTTTATATAGAACAGACAACAGTCTGAATTTCGGCTGTCCGAATGAAAGACTAGAGTTTTTTCGACCATACAAACTAGGCGAGCGGTGTCAGTTTTTACCCCAAAAGCGCTTCCCTTCCCAGGACGCTTAGAACAGTCAAACTTAGAGCCAAAAGCGTTGCAGTCCCATCGTCTACGTGTTGCTTTATCACTCACAAAGATTCGGTTTCATGTATCATGAACCCCCAATCGATTATAAACGACAAGTCAATTTAATTGATTAAACATTACTAGTTAGCTTGCATTTTGAGCATGATTTTATATCGAAACAGTGGTCTGCCGATTCACGTGCTCAAAATTGTTTGTATCTCCAGCGAACCGTGTGATAGTCGAAGTAGGTACAGATCACGAATTACAAATTACGAATCATAAATCACGGATGCTGCTGAAACTGAATCGCACTAGCACTTGCACGCTGGTATCTCACGCAAGGAATCGGCCACAGAAGTATCAGTTCGTTTATTGACAGAAATTAATGGGATTAAATAAGATATACAAAGGAAGTGTATTAGTTACATAAATATCCACCAATAGTGATACAGCTACTGCGTGGATCTCATTGCCTCTGATTGGTCGGCATGATCGGCCTGTGGTTCGTTGTCCAGAGGCTGTTACGCGTGGACGCTGCGCTGGCGTCAACTGAGAGCGATGACTCATCACAGTTGTCCACAAACTGTAACGCGTCTCTCCGTGGTTGGCGTCATCCCGTAGACTAGGATCACCACAGACAGGCATAATTTTGTGGGTGAGTACTCACTTCTCGCAAACGGTGATATCAAAAACTTGTATGTCCACATGCTAAAAATAATATAACGAGTCGGAGATTGGCAGACATAATGTCAAAGACCATATAGAGAGAATATGATTGTTAAAAAAATGACAACGGCTTTACCGACTTTGTTTTCTTTCCCTTTTTCCGGAAACACTGAGGCGTCCAATCACACGGCTTCATGGTAGCGCACAAAACTGGATAGTGCTCAGTACTGTTAGTCGTGGGATTCAAACACACGCCTGCCCATTTGTCCATTGGGTTTAAAGTCATCAATCAGAGGCAGAGGTTGCGTTCACTGAAGAACGTTTATTGATGCAAAAAATAATAAAAGTGTGAATGGAAAGGCTAGGAAACACTGGATAGCGATTTTGATCTGTTTGAGGCTCATCAGCAATGCAAATGTATCGACCCAACAAGGGATCGATCCGCGAACCTCACAAGCAGTACGCAAACACGCTACTCACAGGCGGTTGATCAATTTTTTTCTCATTTCGAATATGCACAACAAAGCACAACCCATTCTTGCAAGCTGGTGTGGCAAGTGTCGCACTCATCTTGCTTTCGGTTAGGAAAATCCATATCAATTGCAGTCGTTCATTGTAAACGATGCTCGGCTATCGCATCATGGGATGCATATATGAGAATGACTAAAGCTATTTAGGAATATTAGAATACGACATTAACTAACCTTATTATAAACCTCTACTTAGACTTACTATTCTTCAGGGCTTATCTTCGTTCCTTAACTTCATTCCAGCTAGCCAGTCATATAGCCAAGAAGTACTATATACTACAGGATGAATTCGTCGTGTAAATAAAGAGTGAATTGCAAAACTATGAAACACTGTACAGTTGTTTGGACCCAATTGGGTGTTATCCATGGGCAATGTGAATCCAGCAGCTGAAGTCCACTGGGATCAAGTGATGCATTACCCCTCATCATGTATTGGCCTTGTCTGATAAACAGCGCGAATCAGCCGGTTCAAACGAACAGGCAGGTTTAGACACTTAGTGATCAATCGTAGAGTAACTGACACAAACTTCCCGTTATTCACGACCCGATTCCCGATTCTCACAAACCAGACCGAACTATAATATAGAAAAAGAAACACCGTTTGGTTTCGTTACTGATTGGACTCGGTATCCCTATGCAAGTAAACCAAACAATGGTATCTGCAGAACATACCTTGACAGTGAAACAGTAAGGGTTGTATGAATCATCAAGACAAATGTGTCTACACAGGTCTACACAGCATAACCACTGATTTAAAGTATTCGATCGATCGAACGAGAGCGAGCGAGCGAAACGAACTTACCTGAACAGCGGACAAGAAATTTGCAAACACCACAGGAGCTTCAGTGTACCCACTATTGAATCTTTCAAGCACAGACTCGATGAAACCTTGGCCCAACTCACATTCGTACACCACAAAAAGCAAACGGAAATTCACTGTAGCCTACATTCTCTATTATCTCCAACTCAGAACTCTATGTGACTTCTTTTTCGGTGAGTAACGATTCATCTGTGTCAATATCCTATGGGACAAGAGAAGCACGAGCTTGTAAGTTATTCCCATAATAAAACTTTGACTTTGAAAGCAGACTAAATGCTGAGTTGAACCAGACGATGAAACACAGTTCATCATCAGCATTGTGAAAAGTTCAGTAGCCTCGATGGGACTCTGTAGTGATTGTATTAATGGTAGTAGTACTGCTATGCATGGAATTCGGAACACGAACCATGCAATGCGGATCACAAAATACGAATCAAGAAATAGCAGTCACGGACTGAATGGATCACGTAAGTATGGGACCGTACTGTCACTAGCAAGCAATATCCCACGTAACTGAGATGCGAGGAAAAGGCCACAGGAATAGTAATTCATTTATTGGAAGAAATAATGGAATTAAATAATACGTACAAAGCACGTTCATTGGCTATCCAGGCTTCTACTAATCGCGTCCCAGTATTGCTTGCATCGTTCTCCTTCTGTCTGGACTGCACTGTCTCGGATTGGTTGGTATGATCTGCCCACGGTGTGTAGTCAAAAGCACTGACACGTACGCGCTTCTTTGACATCACCTTTGAAATTTGATCCATCGCAGTCGATCAAAAGTTGTAACGCTTCGCTCCGGGTTGTCACTTCATAGACCTGGATCACCACAGATTCACATCAACGCATGGACACCGCCTACGCTTTTATACAGCGCACGCTCTACCAGCTGAGCCACGAGGCCATTATAGCCATACAAATTTCAAATCCGCCGAACACCAATATGAACAGCATTGATCCACACAAAAGAGGTAACGTACCCGGTTGAAGACATCCAAATTAGGCGCGGCCGTGATGGATTCAGACGTTAGTAAATGCGTCCAAGGTGAGAATTACGACAAGAGAACAGTGTCAAATCTCCAATGTCTGGCTGTAAAAGTAAAGGCAAGGGTGATAGGCTGACAGGAATTTCCGCAGCGGTCGTGGTTGAGATGATGATGATGATGATGATGATGATGATGATGATGATGATGATGATGATGATGATGATGATAAATAATAATACAAAACGCGTGGTCCAAGTTTCAACGTGGAAAATGGCATTTCGTGACACGGCGCGTGAGATTTGAATTTCATGTAAAACGATGTCAAATGCTATCACTAACGGGATGTCTAGTTAGCTAGATGAATAAGCACAGATGCATGAGGTCGAATTAGTCAATGTGAAAACAATGTGTGAATTCAACACGGTGGAAAACGTATCACAAGGAGCGCTTTTCTTGCTCACTTAGCACACTCGGGTCACCAAGTGAAGCCTGAATCAGCCTTCAAATTCATCTATCGACTACCACCTCTCCATTCCAAGTCGTTACGTTTTCACACTCTATACCCATGCCGTTCAACCGCCGTGGCCGAAGATCGATCGCACGGATGACGCATCACACAGTTTCATTGCAGTGTTGTGGTGATCATCTAGGGGCGTGAAACACGTCGCACCATCCCCCCATCCCCACCCCATTCCTCTCCCTTCCAATCGATCACCGTGACTTTTGAATGACTGAATGACTATTCCCGTTCAAAATGCCATTTTCCTATTTGATCTGTACAGGCTAGAAGACCAATCGATGAAAACAATTGCTCGCCTCTGAATTTGTTCTTATGTGAATTCAAACAGAGATCTCAACATGAATCTGCCAAGGATGTAACAGTTAGCTGGCCGTTTATATAATGATGAATTTTAGTCCATAGGATCGCAGCACAATTCAGTGCTGGAGTGAGGAAAAGTGATCAAACGTGTGTATGGACAATGAGACTGTTATCAACATGAGTAGAAAGCAGGGAACTTCAAATCAGTGAAAACATTTTTCATTCCGGTCTTGATCATTGTGATGATGTCAGCAGTGTGGTGTACAAACGAATTCTCCATGCCCACTCAAACAGAAGTAGAATTAGAATCATCTATCAAATGAAGGTACCACTGGAATGGAAGGCGCAGAGTCTCAAAGGTCATAAGCAGAAGAGTCCTGGTGAGAATGACCAATTCAAACTGTGCATAAAAACTGGAGGAAATGCCAGTCTTAAGCCGAAAGGAATACCACAAGAAACAAGGCGTTGGAGATTACCATTGTAATGAAATTTACATATCCGTAGCAGTTATCTATCTTCCGACAACAGCCTCCTCCAAACTCGAACAGCATTTGGACACAAATGTCCCAACACATGAAACACACTTGTTGCATCTATCACTGTTGACCCCTTGCGGTTTATTCAAATCCTTTCCAGAGCATGACTTTATTGATTTTTCAAGGACGTTGCATTCTGTGAACACAACGGGATATGTCAACTAGAAACCTAGACATTTATTCCGAATTTGATGTTTAGCAGATGAATCCATATCTTGGCGGCGAAACAATGAAACTAGTGGAAAATTTTCTAATTATGGCGTGATAACAGCTGATAATACATTGGGAATAAATGTGAATAGGCAATAGTGTTTTTCACGTGAAGTTCTGACATCCTGTTACATTCGCAATCCTATAGTGTGAACTTGATCGCGAACTGAAAACACGCTTGGTAGCGCAGGGTCCGGTAGAAGAAAGACGAGCTGTGTGCACCGTTTATTCTATTCAGAAAATCATGTCAATCAATATCACGAGGGTCAAACTATCGTGAAAACAGTTTTCGATGTTCAATAGACAACTCTACGGTTTGTTTGTTCGCTTGCTTGTATTAAACCGATCCGATTGGTCCTACTTCAGACCACAAGATTGATCG
>UZAN01040124.1:0-10440 GCA_900618425.1 Echinostoma caproni | reverse complement strand
GCTGTATCGTGGTGCTCGCCTACGGATGGCGCGATTGCCACATATCGGTTCTAGATATGACTGAAGAATATATTTTCTGTTTGTGATTGAGTGAGTTGAAGGAGGTTAAATGGGGTAAATTCACAAAAAAATTATTTGTAAAAGGAGGTGGTGAAACTATTACATAACATGACTAATCCAAACGGGCAAAAATAAATGGAGACGAAAATCAGGATTTTCGAAAAGGATGATTCCGAACCAATCATCACACAGAGAATGTGAGGTCAATCAGCATAAATTGCATACATGAAAACGGGCTAAAAATTCGTTCCAATAACCCAAACATGATGCTCAATTTCTCCCACTGTGGTCTTGATAAAGTGCTGCAAATGTTCCTCCACTCTGTATTTTGTTCTCGTGGATTTCACAAAGGCCTGAAGTGATTTTGCAGTTCATCACAGATTCCCAAATGTTCCTACATCCCCAGATGACTGAAATGATGAATGTTCTGGGCACTGACGAGAAAACTATCTGGTGTGTCTGTTTGTGTTATCACTGGCCCGCGATTGGTTTCTCCATGGAAAAAGAACTTGCCAGTGTCAAATTTCCATCTGCAAGTTGGACGACGCGCACACCTGCTTGGAGAGAACCACCTGATTCGTTGACCCGATTCGGATGACCAAAACTGGATAAGGTTAGTTTGTACTCGTGTATGCGCTAATGCAATCCGGTAGATATTTACCCCACTGCATTCAACCACTCCAGCGTACAATCGTGTTGTAAATCGCTTCAGATCAGTTGATTGGTTGACAATTGGTAGACAAACTTTACTAAATACCCTCTCTTCGGGCGGAGTTCCACCTTCTACGATTGAACCCTTGGTCAACTATTTCTTCACCCATCAGCAGTTCACACGCTACAAAGGTCGTACATCTACCTTCGCTGCTGCCCTCCTCAAAAGGCGTACTGCAAGCCGCTATTTTATCCCTTTTTCTATTTTCTGCTTCCATTTCCTCAATGCCTATGAGCAATTCTTCTTTTCTCGTCAAGTATGCAAATGATATCATATTCGGAACACCCTACCCCAAATCATCATTTCAACCCACTCTACAAGAAGACGTGTCTGAAATAGTTGAGTGGTCTCAACAAAGGAACCTCCGCAGGAACCCCCAAAAATGTAATGACGTAATTTTCTCCTTTTTTGAAAGGGCCAAAGTATGATGAATTATCAAATGTCAGCCCACCTTTATCTACCCTCAGTTATTAGATGGAACGACAATCGTCTGTCAAATACCTTGGCGTTGTTTGAAACCGTAACCTCACCTGGTCTGACCACGTTAATGACATTTTTCTGAAGTTCAGGAGGCTCATGTTTTATGTTTTACTATCTCATAAGGCGTTTTGTTTTTGCTTGCGTTTTGCCTCAATGGCATTATGGGTTCCTTGTTATCTTTCCCGGTCCTTTCAACAAGGACCTTAAACATATTTCCTAAACCCTCAAGTTTCTGTCGGTATGTAGTTTTATACCACGGGAACATCTGGTACAGTATGTGGTGGCACACCACCTCAAGTCATGTAAAACATTCTTCAATAAGATTTTACCTGATATTTCCCATCCCCTTTATTCTGCTCTTAGTCGGTGCCTTTTTTACTCATCCACCCGTTCCACTTATGCTCTTATAAACGCACACACTGAAGCTTACCGGCACTCTATTGTACCGTATCTCGCCAGATTTCTTACAAACCATGAACTCGTTGCAGAAATTCTGCCCAAATTGCTAAACTAAACCAATCATAAACACCCTGGTATGCCATCGGTTTTTTTGACCTTGCTATGCGTCCCACTTTTTTTAACTGCTGTATTACATTTGAATTTTGTAATTGTTGACACACTGTGGTTATGTGGTTGCTGAATATTCACTCTTCGAGGTGCAAAACGCCAGTCCTTGACTTGACTTGACTTGATTTGACAATACTCTTAGGCTCAATATTGGAAAGTGAACATGTTCTAACGGAATGGTGTGAATCGGTGTGACCACCGATTCACAAGAAAACGTTTCTGGATATTTTGATTGCTAGTGTGTATGTTCGGCATGCGTTTGGCACCCATGGAGTGCAAAACATTGTCCCAAGCCTGGGTTGATCCAGCTCTCAACCTCACCCTAACTGGGACAGTAATGGAAAAGTCAAGTCAAGTATTTGCTTTATGCACTCCGAAAGGTGGATATTCAGCAGTCACATAGTCATCTAACAATTATCGAACAAAATTATAGCATAATTATCGTGAGCAGTGAAAATGAATACAATTTAAGAGATAAGTGAGTATAGGTCCGAAGCAATGCTTTCTGCGCTGACAAGAAATCGGGCAAGATAGGGCACCACAGAAGACCGATAAGCGGTCGGAACAAGTAGACATCTTTTGTTATTAGGACACATATACGCCATCACGATGAGGTCGCACCTTGACGGGGTGTGATGACTTGTGCATCTCCGTGACCCAATGAGCCATGCACGATGACTTGTGTTGAGCCAAAGATCTAATCATGACTGGAGGGTCAACGGGTAGAGGTCAGACGAAGACCAGTCCCCGGGTCCTCCAATCGTTCTCCTTCTCCCCTACCCACCGGTTAATAACATTAGCTCCTTTCTTCACCAAAGCGTCCATGATTTTATTGAATCATAAACCTCGAACTACGCGACGCATCATCTCCCCAATTGTGAGGTAATCCGAGTCAAATTATTACAAGCAGCAGACAGAAAATTTTACGAAACATCCCATAATAGCAATGATTTTCTCATTCTCGGGGTGGTGATTATGGAATACAGTGGTTCAGGTAGCCCAAAGCTTAGGAATGGAAGAGAGAATGAAGTGTACCACTAAAAAAATGGTTAACCAGTAGGTGAATCAAGCGAACCGAAAACAGTTTGAAAAGCTTTCTACGGCTGCTTTCTCCACAGTGTTCCCTTTTCTCTGTTTTGTTTCAACTCACGCATATCATCTTCCTATCATTAATTCAATTTATCAATTTTAAACCGAAGGGACACAACGCTTCAGATACAGTGTATATATATATATATGTGTGTGTGTGTGTGTGTGTGTGTGCGTGTGTGTGTGTGGAGAGGAGTCTTGTTGTTGTGTCCTCGCCTCCATCCTTCCGTTCTTTCTTGTTGACCACGGTCTACTTTATTCATCTTGGGGGTACGTGTAACGCTTGATCCAGTGTGCGCGAGCAGTTTGTACACACAGTTCAGGTACAATGGATGGCTGAAATAAAGCATTGAAATTTACAGGCTATCTCTAATTTAGTTGAAGCACATGAGATAAAAAGGAGCCAAAATTGTATGGAACAGATGCAATTTAGAATTACACCGAAAACTGCTATCGGGCCCATATGATGGTCATAAATTTTGTTCTTTGCCACTGTATTTTTATGCGTACGTATTTTTTTAGGAAGAGGAGCGCGGTTTGTCACAGGTGAACAGGGGCACAACAATACGGGTAGAATTCGGCCGAATACGGAACCCAGTCCTACCCCCACCGCCCAAAATTGAAGTGATTGTGGCCTAAATCGCTGTTAACGGTTCCCAATCAGGATTGATGCAAACTTTTGTGCTGGTTGTTGATCCGATACTACTGCATCAACGACAAACTGATGAACGGTGGGTGACTGTGATTGCTATTATGTTCGGTTTCCGTCTGAACGAAAGGCTCTCGATTCAGGGCAAAGAAATTCAACACAAATGCCACGAGGAGTGAATTATGCAAAACCTTTCACTCCTCATTGATTGGTCATCATATTACATCCTTTGTATGAATCCTTTCAAGTGTAAAAATGTCTTATTTTATTTGCTAAATGATGATAATTAATACTTAAAGGTGTTTTTAAACCTTTCCAGTATATCATTAGCAATGGAGAATAAGTTTCCAGAGCGNAATTACCTATGAATCACCATCACCTCTAATCCTTCTTAGTCTCTGTTGTGTCCGGATCTCGTTTGATCACAATGTACACACAACAAGATATCACACGATGACACACGAGGAACACGTACCTCAATGGCCACACTAATCGTCTAGCCTCACGCGTACGATCACAGCACAGATTGGACGCCACGAGCACTAGTAGCCTTCTCCCAGCTACGTAAGCAAGAACACAGTTAGTGCACAGCGAACGTGTACTCGACACACAGGAAGCAAGTCAATTTACAAGTTTTACTCTGATGCTTATATGTGACTCCGAATAGCATCGATTAATGCAAGAAAAAGATTGTGCCAATCAAGTACACAGTTAGCAAAGTTCAATCGATCATAATTCACGGATCGGACGGACGGAGTGAATGTCTCCGTATGACGCGATATGATTGATTATTTTCCGCGAGATTGGTATTGATTAGGGATGTCCGAATTGCAGATACTCGAAAAATAGTCAGTTTTAGGTAAAAATAGTCTTTTTACCTAACAGTCTCTTCGTGTCGGTGAGAAGTTTCAGAAAGTCAAGAAATTCACTATTTACATAATCCGTTTGAAAATTCTATCTACCGCAACCCATTTAATAAAACGTTTTTTCTTCCCTTGTATCGTTACCCAATGACTTTATGCATCCCTAGTTATCTTTACCGGTCTTCTTACCAAAGTCTTCAACCTCATACGCACATCCATCAAACACGTATTTCGATACAGTGGTCTATCTTGTGAACTTATTGTGTCGGTTATAGTTTCAATGCAAATTCATGTTTCCCCGGAACTTTCTTCCAGGATACTGATAGACCCATCTTACCCTCTCTACTTACCTCTTAGAAACTGCATCTCTCCAAGTATAAGCCCATATCAGCGCGCACCACAAGATACACATCTTCATCAATACCGTATCTTATACGGTTTCTTACCAAAGTAGATCTTGCCACTAAAAGCCTTGAGAACAAACTTGATGAATTTGCTCAATCGTTTGTGTGTGCGGTGTTTCATCCCACGTTTGGTCTCTACTTTCCTTATTTTACCTACTCAACTGTGTTGATGTAGCGGCTAAGTATGCAACTCCATGGGGCGAATTAGAGCGGTTTCTTGAACTTACTTTCATCCGCAGTCTTCGAAGGGATGAATTATGATTGACAAACTTTCTTCAAAATTAAGGACCTCCTACGTACCGTCTCTGTATTCTTCAAATATACTATCATATTTATTATGATATAATTATATATACATATCATATAATTATAATATTTACATTTATCTTTTATTATCTTTTGTATCGCCGGACCTATTGCTCTCGTGTTAGTTTGTCAGGTTTAATTTTTCAAATATTTCATCACAGGCAAACGTGTATAACACTGTCACCAAAAAATTGACATTTCTGACTTACCGCTAGTCAAGTTTATGGTAAACAGTCACTTTCTATCATGTATACGTCTGATAACAAATACCGTAAGAGTGAAATCCATTTGCGTGAAACCGCTGAATTTGTACGGACTAAATAGGGAACGCGGTGAATGAATATTGGCTGAATGTTCTTATTATAACCACACGGATTATTTGGAAATAGGATTCTCAAATAAACATCCTCCGTTCTCACCAAGATATTGATTACAAGTAGTGAAGTATAACTGTTGCGTCTGTCAGACTGTCAGTAAATGTTGTCCCACGATACCTTCTCCAACGATCCTAGTCGGCAAACAATTGCAAGAAACAGTACGAGTGTTTATCGGAATTGTTCACTAATGGAGAACCGTCAAATATTTGTAACATTGCACATGGAGTGGAAAATACATTAACACTGAGGGAGGGAATGAACCCATAATATCGCTGTGTTCCGACCATTGTGTCGACTCCCACGGATCCAATACCATAGGGAAACCACTGGCAATTTCACGTGGTGGCGATTGGTCCCAATCCATTTCAAATTTATGCAGCGGGATTTCCCAGGGGAAAGTTAGGTTTCCCACAGAAGATAACACACCTGGAAACATGTTGGAATTCAGTTATTGCATCAAATGTATGGCAATTTGAGGGGGCTAGAAAAGGCATGGAAAGGTATATGGACTGACTGGATCGTCTTCGTAGTCTTGATTTGCGGTGGGTTCTATCTGATTTGAGTTATCCTTGATCTGAGTGGTCATTCCAAAACAAAGCAGCTTTCATGGAGTACCCCGACGCCATGGCAGTTTTCACTCTAAACATTACCATTGTTGCTTCAGGACCGTGGAATTCAAGAAATTTCACATTTGTTGCAACACAACACCACGGTTCTCTGTCTACTCAATCCGTTAGCCTACGAATAAGTGCCAGCTGATGATTTAGGATGAATTCAAGATGCTTAAAAATGATTAATACATTCGGATCTTTTTCCAGTTAACCTAAATCCTAATAATTACATTTTCCTAAACACAAAATGTTCCGGGTCGAATCATACCAAGTAAGAAAACAAAATAAATTATTGGCTCATCGATCAAATACAGTACATTACTGACTCAAAGAGCAAATTAAAATACCTGGGTACTGTTTCGTTCAAACCAACTGGATGGGATGAACTTTCCGAGACAGATTTGATGGATGGTCATAAATCTGGAATTGCAATCTAATCACGAATTCTTATTGGTGTTGTGAGATACTACGCACACTGTACAGTAGTTTGCACTCACCAAGAAGCGGTTATTGGATTCCCACGATGTTCGCCAGTGGATTAAAGGATTTACTTTTGCAGATATAGAAAATGTTTATTTATCGTCGTACAGTTCCAGTAATTATCCTGTGTTCAGATGGGAATTCTGAAAACTTGTTTCAAACGAGGCATTTTGTTGTATGTATGTCAATTTACCGATACCCTTACCGTTATTTATAATGAACTACTTTCCTCGTCGCGGCACCGTCTTGTGGATTAATAATACTAATGGTCGTCTGGCGGTGTTGGCCAAGTGGTTAGGTCACCAACTTGTAACCTGGGAGTCCTGGGTTTGAACCGCTCCACCGCCGCTTGTCTTCCCAGACAGCCTTTGTATATCCGCGGCTTCCACTCCCGAATATTGACTGTACATTTGTGACTTCAATAAATAAAGAAAGAATTAAAAAGTCATTTATATATTTATGTTGATTAATGAGAGACAGGAAAAAAGCTCCAGTGATAGCGGCTCGTTTATTGAACGAAATCAATGAGACTGAATAATATATTCAACGAAATGTCATTGGCAAAATGGAAATTAACCAATAACCACTCATTCTTTTTTTCACAAAGCTGCTGTTTGAACCGGACGGCTTTTGATTGGTCTAGGCTTTTGGACGCTTATTAATTGTCCAGAAACCAACGCGTAGCTTCTTGATTAGCGTTGTCACGGAAGCTTGGATCACCACAGTATGACCCCTACCATGGTCCACCACTCCCTCAAAGAACACTTCTAATCAGCCGCACACCGAGCTTGTCCGAGGCCGATATCAAGTGCCAGTAGATACGCTACTTCCTAAAGCGTCAGTATAATTATTCATGTACCAACCGATAGATTCATTCTAAAAAAACGCTTCCTCTCTCAATTTGCTAATCTGCTTAGTGGTTAAACTAGGGTCATCAAGCATTCACTGCAATGAAGAACAAGTTCAATCAAAATATTATCAATCGATAGACGTTCGCTGCTTGTCTTGATGAAATGATGTACTCTAGTGATTAATCGTACAGAAAACTACTGGTAATGACACTATTCACATCGGATCCATTCCGTCCGAACTCCAGTATCAAAGTTTCACTCAGAACCTGACCCTCTAAATACATCTTTCTCTGTGACCTCTTCCTCGCTCGAAAATGTGTTCCTACGGTGTAAGTCACACTAAACCATATGCTTAGAAACTTATTCCAATGATGGGAATGCTTTCACTTGAGTGAAGGTGGTGGAAAGATAATCTTGTATCCGTCTCCGTGGAAGGATTGTTTTCTTTTTCGTCTTTTTCCTCTTTTTTTCCTCTTATTGGATATACAATGATATAATTCACAAGATGGGGGAAGCGGCCAACCAAAGGACTGTCATAAAACACAGAATGGGGAAAGTCAGTCAGTGGTGGTGGGATTTGAACACACGTCCCCATGGTGATCATTTGGTGATGTTACCACCGGGCCACAAACCGGAATTTTCAACTTCTCTAACCAAGGCTTTTGGGCTGGCTCCGAGACATAATGGGGGCTCTTCATCCACTTTTGACGCCCATTCTTTCCTCAAGATACTGAGACTATAAGTCCTGTTGCATTCCTGGATTAAGTGAAAGTATAACTAAACAAAGAGGTGTAATTTAGAGTTGTTCGCAAACATCCCGAGGAAACCTGATACGGGACAGGAGCTTTGTCTTCCCGAAAAACAACAACTGATGTTACTGAGCTGGTTAAATTCGGTATGGAAGCATATTTGAACCTCACCAAGCTCACGGCATATTGATGAGATCACCAACCGAATCTCAAACAGCTGAAGAACTTCATCCTCCCCTTCGGATCCCATTTGTAAACAACAACTCTGCGCAGTTACCAACAGTAATGATTGACCAGTTCAGCGATCACATAAACGAGAATTTGTGAACGTTAACCTTCGCACACATGTTAGAAAGTGACACGGGACTACCGGTCACATGAAACTGTCACTGAAACTACTACTATGCACAGAACCTTCCATTAGTTAAGCTGTTGATCTAAGACAGAACGCCCGATTCTGCTTCCTCTTGCTGTATTTGTCCATTCGCTTTCTCACGTGTAACAAAGTATGGACCAAAGTATTATGGACCATACTCAACCGGGTATCTGTTTGAGCGAATGCGCAAGAACCAGTCCGTTTGGCTGAAAGACAGAGCAATCACACACATCCTGTTCCAACTAATCCCACTGAGTGTGACCGAAGAGTTGCGACTGTCCGGGCACACGCGGTCTCAAATTCTAGCCACAGCGGAAACTGTCAACAGCCTCTACACACGTACCCCCACCCCCATATGTGTGGGTGTGTTGAAAAGCAATTGGTGCACCCTTGGTTGTACTGCCAACTCGTTATCGGTCCTAAAGCAGTAGAATAGTCGATAATTAACTTTTAATGCAACGCACATCCAAAGTATGGAACAATTATGACTGAAAGATAACTCTGTATTTCGGTGGTGAATGTTCGGATTAGCCCATTCGGTTTTTCACAAGCACCAGGCACTGTTGATGATCTTGGCTGTCGGTTTTTCCTCTTTAGGAGGTTGTTAATTCCCCACCACTTAAGAGCATTTAAATGTGATGACCAACAAAGAACACTGGACAGATGTCCCGTTCGGTTTGTCACTCGTCGACAGTGCATACCTTCTGTGGATCTCTACCACGACTCAAACCGCGGGTTGGAAGTCAATCTTGTTATCCCTGAGCTACACGACCGACGGCCATCATCCCATGCTCTTCTTTCCATCATCAAGGGACTTCTATCATATTCAAACACTACATTTCTCTCGCGAATATATATATATATATATGACAGTTTTGTAAACAACGGTGTTGATTGTTGTTTTTGTACCTCAGGTGGTATAAGTTGATATTCAGTTTTTCACCGAGCTTGGCAAATGTATTGCAATACATCTGCATATATATATATATTCGACTCAATAACCTTGTTTACATCACCGGATGACGTTTCGATATACAGCTTTTTCAGAACCAGTCCATCGAAGAGTCAATGCTATAATTCAATGTATTTTTAAGTGAATTAAATGCTACTAACCGCAACAAAAGTGACTTGATAATCCTTATAGAATATTTCATAATAAGCAGTATGTGAATGACTGGACAGGATTTCTCTGGAAGCACACGACCGGTTTCACGGTTCTTGCCGCTCATCGGGCATGCGCATCCGGTAATCTTTTTTCACTTCATTCATATACTTGTAACCAGGAAGTACATTTTCGACACAATAACCTCGTTTGCTTCCAGGGGAATTTTGCCGTCATTCGCATACTACTTGGTATATATATATATATAAAGTAAACTCATGGATGTTGGAAATCGATTGTTGCACTGCTGGGTGAGCGCGGAAAATCAGAAGCATATTTCACGCGTGGGCCGCCAAACAGAAATAACCAGATGTTCCAAAAACGATCATAGAATTTTCTCTTTTCACACCGCTATTCGACTCACCTGCATACATCTCTGAAATGCTGTGTTCCATACCTTGCGTCAAAACAATCGACAGAATCAACCTCTCAGGAATCACCGTTCTGAAAGGATGGTGAATTATAACAAAGGGTCTTCTTGTTTTAACTATGCTCGGTGCTCATCTACCCAACTGAGAAGCAAACCCGAGACCTACCGTTCAGAACCTAGGTATACTACCCCCTTGACTACCGGATAGTCGATCAGAATGTTTTTTATTTTTAAAATAAGTAGTATATGAAGGGCTGGACAAAATTTCCCTGAAGCTTTTGAGAATTTTTTTTCCATTGATGGAGTTTCATAGTTCGGCTTTTCACTCGGTTAC
>UZAN01040123.1:74044-84749 GCA_900618425.1 Echinostoma caproni | reverse complement strand
TAACAATTAAAGATAGAAGATTGAAGATGTACATTATACGGGCATGTTCTTTAGCCTCAACTTTTATAGATCTCAGAGGTACAGATTTATTGTGGCTAAACGTTCTTATGATTATCAGTAATAACTTGAAACACTCATGTCAACGACTTGCAAAGGATGCATTTTAAGCTATTAGTTCAACGATCACGCCTTCTGATGTCTCACATAGACCGTTGTCACTTTTTGACTAAAATTTGCCCAAGTCGATATCAATACACACTGTCTGTTACCACTTGATAATATCAAGCCGAACTAAACTGTCAGATTGGAGACCGAAAACCAATTAAAGTTATTCATGACAAGAAATGTTTCAATGCACACCGAGAGCTTCTATGCACCTACGCAGCTATCGTGTTTGCTTCTTACAGAAAAGATTTTTGTATCCATTTGACACTCTGAGAAATCGTAGGTTACCACTAATAATAACTCTCAACTATTGCTCGACGAATTTTCTACCCGGCGGCCACGATCAGTGAACGAATTTACCACGGTCGGGATCATTTACTTTCATTAGTGCTCATGAATGCCTTCTCGATAACAAAAAGAAATCAACCAAAGTTCTGCAGTTTATTTGACGTATATTTTTTAACGTACTGAAGTTTGAGTGCATTCTCAGTCACATAATATAAGGATAGAAGAAAGGGTGAGTAATTCGCTAAAAACGTTCAAAAACCATTTTTCAGGGAAACATAAACTTACCGGCTTTGGTGTTCCCGGATGGGAACTATAACTGTTTCTCCTTGACTGTTGAATTGAAGCAACTGAGAAAATAGTGACGTGTGTTAGCAAACCAGTCATTTTATTCAGCACACACAGTATGAATGCAAGTAGTTATAGGACAAAAGAAACTCTACCTTCTTGTGAGTAGTGCACGTCGCAGAAAAGTTGTCCGTTGAGTTCCTTGTAATTGAGTGAGCTGATAGGGACAAAATATTCCAATCGAAATATTTTAAGAATGTTGGCAATTTAGTTAGCGTTTTGTAATAATAGCAACACTCGAAGTACGAGAGGTAAACATTTAACAGATTTTATATTTGACTACTTTCTGAAAACATCAAGATGTATTCGATGTAAAGGTTAGGTTTCTATTCGATAACCAAACCGTGACTGTTTCCTCCAATCTTTCTATCTGAAACCATGCAAAACGTTGAACGACTACACTGATGCACAAACCACGAATCTCTATTCCAGTACTAAAATGTTGTGCATAATGTGGAATTCTTTTATTGAAGGTTGTTTGGCTTCTACGTCAAAAGTTTCTTCATTTTACTCGATTGCCAAGAAAAATATCAACAAATATGTAACCTGAAGGTGTTCAAAATGCATTCTAAAAAACAGGCTAATTTTGAAAGATGATGCCCTAATTCGTTCCTTGTCATTTGGATTGCTTATGTTATGAGAGAAGTGGTGGGAATGGAAGGGGTGTAGGAATACTCACTTCAAATTCAGACGACAAACTCGACATTCGGCGCATCTGGTGTGTAGTGCTCGATCGCTCAGTACGATACGTTCTTCCAACCCAATCGGTATCAAGCAACGCGCGCACAGACGATGTTCTGCTTCTCGTTCACGCAAGGACTGAATTGTCAGAATAAGGTACAGGAGGTTGTTGAGCCATGGTATATTGCAGTGTTGCTTTATTTCAATGCAACAAGTTTGATAAGGTGTGAGTTATATACTATACAGATAAGCCTTCAAATACAATTCGCGGTATCTTTGAAACTGCTCGCATTTACCGCTTGATTGCATTTTTCTACCGACAATTTGAAGGCAATGCAGTAATCTACAGCTTGTATGTTGGCAAGATATTAGTGGGGAAAATGCACCAATTGTTTTATCTCTATATGGTTCTAGGGTAGCAAAGATCTATGTGTTTCTCGCGAATCAATGAGCATTTGAAATGGAAAATCATTAATTACTTTAATGTGGAAAATCTCGAACTAAATGCCTTTAGGTAACAATCAATTTGAGCTTACTGTAAAAAGCATGGGTTTATACCGACCGACATATGGTTATTTAAGGTTCCCTAGAATGAGATCATTGATCGTAGTTAGGTAACTGAATCGATCTTTGGATTATTAGTTGCGCCTCAATGAGTTACAATGATATTTTGAAGATCTTATGTATGAGCATTAACCATTGTGATGAAATGCCGGTTTTTGACTATATTGAGGAAACAACATTTGAATTTCAACCAGAAAAGAATTGTAATCTTATTTGTTGAAAATTTGCCTTTCTAAACTGTGAAATTCAAAGCTGTTAAATATCGCGTTGTTTACGTGCGAGCCAAAAAATTGTTCTATTATCATCAATTTTAGTCGCTGCGTTTGATTACATTAAAATACCCCTAGAGAATTTATTTAATTGCCTGATTTCTCCACCAACTCTAGTGCTTAATAGTTCTGTGCGAGACGCTCCACTTCTGTTGTGAAGTGTTGCTGAAGGCGGCCTCACTTCAAAATGGTGGCCTCGGTGAAGTGATGACATTGAAAACACGCTATCCTGCTGAAACGTTTTACGCGCAAGTACGATTCAACGATACATTCATCGGAATGACTGGAATTTATATGCTTAATGTGCCATGAACCTCGCAAACAAACTAGTTTTTGAGTTGTTAATAAAAAGTGATGACTACTTGGTTCAAATAGGCTGCATTTTGCAATCGCATCTCGATTCGTGTATATTACCGTCACGAAGCTTGTATTTAAAAAACAGATTGCGTGCTGAATACAGATCATAAAATCGATGACTTGTAGAACTGCTTCATCATCTTGATGAATGCGAAGTATTTCCTAAAATAATCATCTTTTTATCCCGAAAACGTCGAGATTTGCAATCTATCGTCATGAGCTAACAAGAACCTCTCATCAGAAGGAACAACGTATCAATCCAATACTTCCAAGAGATCAATTAGAGATGCAGGACGGGTGCTTACTGAAGTGCACATGAAGCTGTCTTTCAAAAGCTATTTCAAGAGCCCAAATAAGGTCAAATGTTTGATGTTTGTGATTTAAAATCCCTCAACGGAGACAAGGAATTGTATATCGATTAATCTGATGCTACTGAAACTGGACATCTACGTTGCTATTGATAAACGTCAACAAAAACATTATATTCATTCAATGCATCAAACAATCTGAAATTGAAGCACTAAGGAGAATATCACATGCTTTATTCAGAAATGGTTATCCTGAATTTCTTTTAAGTCTCATGGAATCTCCAATAAGTATTCGGAAGTGGCCACTTCAAAAGCAGTGATGATGTCACCTCGATTGGCGATGAAACGTTTGTAAACAAATTGCCATGATCAGCGAACAGGCGAACTGGAATTCAGTTCACCCGAGCTATGTAAACCGATTTTCAATACTTTGTCAACAGAATTCAGAATCTTTTCTGAGTAAAACTACTGAATAGTGGTGCAAAAGTGTGTGTGTGCGTTTAAATTTATAATGAGTTAATTTACAACAAGGAATTAATTGGTACAGTTTGCCTTGTGAGAGGTATTAGTGGCATCAAGTACTGGTGTATGTAAATTAACCTAAAGGAAATAATTGATGGGTACGAACTTGCCAGACAAGCAAAAGTTGTGTTATCGGAGAATAGCTCTAAACAGTTTTCACATGAACCTCTCTAATCAATGATTTACGTTGGGTTAGCATATTTTCCAATGTGAGATCAGATACGCGGATGGTGAAAATGGCTCATTAACAATACCTTTGAATGAAGCACTGCCTCCACGTTAAGCCAGTTTTCAAGAAATGAAAAAAATTGCCTTAGCATTCCCTGACTTTTACTACACTTCAGGTCGCCAGATGAGTTACCTTGGTTAGCACAGCCAAAGGATTTTGATAATGGTGAACTGGTGATGGTTGCACGGGCTCAACATTTTCTGTTTTCTCCGGCACCGGTGTGACAGGTGCATGAGGTTCTTCCTGCGGATGGAAGATTGTGAACAGGGAATGAACATATTACTGGACAAATGAGGACATGAGTCGGAGAAAAATAACCAAGTGCGATGAGTTGTTCTGGTATACAAACACGAATATACTGAGTTCTCCCAAAGGGTGCTTATGCCGACAAAGTGTTTACGAGTGCGTAGCATGACGTTTCAGTAGTTTAGACAAGTTATTGTAGATGGAAATGAAATGCATGCAATATAAAGAAGAAGGCATTACAAGGATTTGTGATTTATCAGGTCCACAGTGATGGTTGTTGTGTTTGCCGAGAATCGGGCATGGCAAGTGTGAGTTGTACACGCAGGAAGAAACCGAAATTCGTACTGAATAAGTGGATGAGATACACTTATTAGGATGAAAATAAGGACGTTGATCTTCAGTAGATAGTATGTAACTGAGCGATCGGTCACACTCATCAAAAGATTTAGGATACAATGAAATCAAGGAAGAAATTCTTGGTAATACCACTGGAATGGGAAAGAATTTTAGGGGATCTGGAAATTAAGATAGCATTTTGATTTTGGGCCGGAGATTAATATTGAGGAATAGTACGACGAACGTGGAAGAATGCGGGTTTACCCAAACTTAAGGATTTTTAAGATAAGGTAATTCATAAACCGTGGAGAGCCAAACGTTCAACCATAATACAGATCTTTTCATTATGTTTGAACCGGGACTCCTTATATGGCAAGATAACTTCCGGGGTATTTCATGGTAGGCCTTGTGAATGATCTCCCTGCTAACAACGGTTTAACAAAGAGAGTTTTCTTTAAGCCTAAAAGCAACATTATTCGAGCTGGATAAAGCCTCCGAAATTGGGACAAAGACCAAATAAAAGCTGACATAGGTAATCGTAAGTCTGAGGGGAGACAATAAACCAGATCATATTACCAG
Organism: Echinostoma caproni; assembly: GCA_900618425.1. Classification (NCBI taxonomy): domain Eukaryota; kingdom Metazoa; phylum Platyhelminthes; class Trematoda; order Plagiorchiida; family Echinostomatidae; genus Echinostoma; species Echinostoma caproni. The sequence continues at coordinate 79,860 of UZAN01040123.1, read as the reverse complement.
ATGTCCAGCATAGCTGCATGATAGGAACTTGTGTGAGATGGGAAGAATAATTCTACACAGAGACCAAAAGAATGAATGAAAATAAAATTGAGGAGAAAGTTCTGTGGGAGAAATAGTCGATAGAAATGTTCAATCTATCAGGCCTCAGGGTGAAAATAGAAAGATAGTGGATAGGAATTTCGTAATCAGAGGACCCGAAATTCCTACTGTTATCAATAAAAAAAGAACGTAATCAGACCCTCTATTAATTGAAGAAGCTATGGAATATATAACTTGAGCAAATTGTCTAAGAGTAAGTAGAGAGGATTTGTAAGAAAACAGAGGAGGGTCGCAGCCCTCAGATTACAAAATCATTCAATCTACCAATGAGCTTTGCAAATTTCTCCACAGTGCTAAGGTACAACTAGTAGGTCATTACTTAGGAGAATCCTCCTTGAGGATGATGCTTTTATGGCAGTTTTCCATTTATCATTAATAGGTCAAGAGAGCTTGCATAAATGGAACTCAAAAATTGGTATCTACCGATTGATACCCATCATTTCAACAGACGAGGATATAGTTAACCAGCTCTATGTACAGAACCAGTGGAACACTAGCATTTTTCATACATCCAGTTCCCTTACCGAATTTCATCACGGCGAAGAAGAGCCACATTTCAGCAGGATAACATGAATTCAGTTATTTCGTGTTCTCTCAATCAACTGCATACGTACAATGACAATCAAGGTTATTTTTATGAACAATTATCTGATCTGGAGCCCATTTCTACAGATTCATGTAGTTGGTTTAGAGCTCGTGCTGTCGATTTTGCCACTCAGATTTCCATTGAGTGGACTGAGAAGGACTGTCCAATATCCAAAATTCATTGGGATTCTCTCCAGGGACGTCGTCGAAATGAGGATGTGATCCTCTTAAGACTGGATAAAGGATCAGGTGCAGTCCTATTAAACAAGCAAGATTACATCAACAAGATGCTGTCTATTCTCAAGAATGGTGCCCGTTTTGTAGAGGAAAACTCGAAACGGGATAAACGGGATAAAATATAATAAAATAAATTGTTTCAGAAGGCTTGATCGATAACAAAACTGCATTTTCGTTGACACCTCGTGGGTCACGCCTTCCCCGTCTTTATGGTCTCCCAAAGATTCACAAGGATGCTGTTCCGCTTAGGCCAATTTTGTTGATGGTTGGTGCACCTCATCAGAAGCTGGCTCGTTGACTATCGAAATTAATCAAACCGATTCGTGACAAACTACCAATCCACAGTTTAAAAGATTCCTTTGAGTTCGTAATCTTAATGTCTCCGGCAAACACATGGTTTCCTATGATGTTTGTTCTCTTTTTACTAATCTCCCAATCGAAGAGACCATTGACATAGTGTGCCAGCATGCCCATGCAGTGAACTTTCCACCAGATTTACTTAAATCTTTGCTCCTATTGTGCACAAAAAACGTACAGTTCTCTTCCAATGGAAAGTTATACAGACAAACAGATGGTGTGGCAATGGGTAGCCCACTTGGACCTGTGCTAGCTGATATATTTATGGGGCATGTAGAGACCACCAAACTTCAGGAGTCCATACAAAAAACTTAGCTATACACCCGATATATTGATGACACGTTCGTCCTTGTTGACAATGTTGATCAAGCAAATCAACTGTTGGAGGACATGAACAGCTGCCACAAGGATCTTGAGTTTACANTTTCAGTTCCTTGATGTACACCTAGCGAGTAGAGAAGGTGGTACACTGAACCGCTCCGTGTTTCATAAGCCGACATGGACCGGTCAGTACGTAAACTTCGAAAGTTACTGTCCTATAAGTTACAAGCATGCCCTTGTTCGTACTCTATTCACACGAGCTCGTTGAATTTGTACAGAAGAGTCCTTGGACAGCAATCTTTCAATTCAGTCGACTCTCATCGAAAATGGATACCCTCTGAAGTTCGTCAAAAGATACGCGGAAGACACAACAGTTAAGCAAAAAGTACCTAATGCCCCTAAAAAGAAAATTTACTTGACCATCCCGTTCGAACGAGACGAAAAGACGTCTCCAGCTACGAATAAAACAAATAACCCGAAGCACATTTCATGCAGCCTTATTGATCATTCTGCACAAAACCAAGCGTCCTCTCATTGAATCAAATTTGGGTAAGCCTGATCCTCAAGTTACGTCCTGTTGTATTTATCTATTCGAGTGTACTTGCGGTAGCAAGTATGTTGGACGATCTGAGAGAAGGCTGTCCGTAAAGATTTCGGAACACATCCCGAAGAATCTAGCGCTGAAAGGAAATATAGTTTTTAAAAGCTCTATTGCTCGCAACATATTAGATTGCAACTTGTGTGTGGAGCCTAGCAAGTCCTTTAGGATCATAAGTAGACAACAACACCATCGTCTACTTCAGTTTGCTGAAGCCTCCGACATTCGGCGGCTTAAACCCAATTTATATAAACAACTGGACTTTGTGGTCAGTCCTGCCCTGCCCTGGCAGGACTGAACTCCGTCATGTGTTTACTCGCCGTGGTTGACTGTGTGACCTTTGCCTCTGTCTTGTGATTGGCCCAATTTGTGTGTTCATTTGTCCCATAACCTATCATGTCTTTGTTGTTGTTTAACTTTGATTGTCATTGTACGTATGCAGCTGATTGGGAGTATCCGAAATAACTGAATTCATGTTATCCTGCTGAAATGTGGTTCTTCCTCGCCGTGATGAAATACTAGCATTTGCCTTAGTGTATTTCTGTTTTCACTACATACTTGGCACAACGAATTTGCGTTGTGCGTTTCTCAGTATTTTTGATCCACAATTAGCAAAACAAATGAGTTATTGCCCAATTGAATCAGCTGGAAACTAACTTTAGCTTTTACAGTTTAGGCGTTTCTGAAGTCAGATAGAAGTTGAGTAACTTTATGACTCATCTGCCTGTTTTATTGAATATCGTCCGTATTCGACGGTGTGCATCAATCCTGCCAGAAGTTAGGATAATCACATGACACTAAATCTCTGAATCACAGATCGTGTGTAGCATTGCTCACAGTATGCTCACTCTGACCCTCGCACCTTAGCGTTCTTCATTTCAGCAGGCAATCCGGTTCAGATAAAGTCCATTATTACCTACATTTTCTGCAGTCTAATCGGGTTGGCTCAACAAAAGCAAGTAATATGGATCCAGCTAAACAGAATCATCAGGTTACTACAGGGATAATCATCATCATTGTCGTACAGAGTAATGCAGTGAAGCGAACACCACCAATCGCTGCCAAACTCATAATGCATACAAAGCAAATGAGAATGTGTAAGGAGGATAGGGCTTACAAAGAAACTGCCGCTTGATGTGGTGTGGTAGTTTGTGCACCTCTATGACCCAACGAACTACACAGGTAGGCTTTTATCAAGACGAGATTTTATCAGGCCTGGCAGGTCAGGGAGCAGAGATCAGACAAAGTTCAATCTCCTGGTCCTCCAGGAGTTTCGACTTGAATTGGTGCATCAGTCAGTTAAAAATAACCGAAGAATAAATGATTCAGGCAAACGATCTTCCACTTCGCCTGGTCCTGTGCCTTACGATTAGATGCTTGTCGGAACCGAGGGCTTTGGATAAGCACCCTAATCGTTCTCTTGCTTAATAGCTGGAGGCCCTAGCAGTACCCTTTCATCAAACTCTAATGCATACACAAACACTTCGTGACGTTTGTAAACAAATCGCCCAGCTCAGCGAACAGGCGAAATGGAATTCAGTTCACCCAAGCTATGATAACCGATTTTTAATACACCAAATATACAACAGGCACACAAGGCCATTTGATCTTGCATTGCAACATCCAGATGGTATGGAAACATCGACCGAAACTGCTTGGATTTTCCATCTCATTGTAAACATCAAGTGCTACCAGGTATTCACCAGTTGTCAATCTTAGTTGTTTCTACCATCAGTCATGAATGTGTTTTGTGGTCATTGGCCAGACCTGTTTACTAGTTCATTTCGCTAAATGCCTGTCACATATGCAAGCATTCCGAATTTCGGCGTTGAGTAACATTAAAATATAAAGTGTTCTATGATAGATAGCTTTATAATAAACCTTATCATAACTGAAAAGAAAAACGTTTCAATTGCATTCCTCTGGTCAGATCTACTCCATTGCGCGAAAAACCCTACGGGACAGAGAATTAACCGTTTATAACTGATTCCCATGATAGAACTTCGTTGATGATTAGGATAGTAATTTATTCTAAGGACTTCTGAATTGAAACGTAGTTTAGTACGGATAATTTTCTTTCACTATATTTACACTTTTGTGCATGTTTCGCTTTTGTTCATCTAGCACGAATTATACAAAATATCAAAACCAATACATTCGCTCGAAGTTTATTGACATGGCAGTGTCCATGTGTTGAGTGATTATTGTTTATAACAATTTAAGTAAGAAACAATAATCTCCTGCTTCAGTTTATTTCACATAACTAATGATGGCATCCACTTCCAAGAATGTAGGTGATGATGTGTGTGGAAGTCGGATGCACAATTAATAGTTGAATCTATTTGTACTGTATATATATACACAAAGATGTCTGTATTCTGGACCATGGGTCTTCCTTTAGAAAAGCATATGGCTATATTATGGACGCTGTCAGATCTACATCGTCATAAAAACATATTTGTCCCGCCGAAAATATTTTACGGATAATCATGCAAAATATCTAAGCTATCTAAGTGCTCCTCATACATTTCATGGTTACAAGCGAGTAAATCACTAAGGGTTGATTTCATCCGTTCCTATTGGACGGATGTCACTTGATAGACCATTTAAATTAATTACTAGATTTGTGTAAATTAACGTGCACAACCCTGAAAGGATGTTAATCAGTCATCATAACTCGAGTCGATAGTCACAGTATGGTCAGATGGGAGTGAAGCGTTTCCCAGACTCGATGGCTGTTGGAGTCATCAGAAGTATAGACGCCCTGAACTCCACAGGAATCGACAGGTCGTACATCAAGAAATTGATCAATATCTGGTAAGGTTCAATACTTAACGGCAGATAGGGAAGCGCTGCATGCTATGGTAATATGTAGCGAGCTGTTGAGAGCCAAACCGAATAACTCATAAAGGGGTTTGAACCCTGAAGCCATGGATACGCCCTATAGACCACTCTTAATAATAAGAATAGAGCGGTTGTGCAGTGCTTTCAAATCCTTTCAGTGATGAGTTACATGCTAACGTTACACGTAGAATACCGTAATTAACAGTTAAATTTTCTGAAGCCTCAATGAATTGATAGCATCAAAGATGGGCAATATTATGGCTTAATAAATTGCTAATCAGTGTTTTAGTTTTTTTACGTCATCTACCAAAATAATTAGACACTAAGTAACCGTCTATCTGACTCACATTAGCGAAAACAACAACATCTCCTATTGCCAAAATATTTAACTTTGTTTACCGATTCCGCTCTTCTTAATTACTATTGTCTAAAATGGTGTCACCTTTTCTATTTCAGGTTGATGCTTATAAGTAAATCACCTGTTCTCAATATACCTATCTTCCTCCCTATAAAGCTCTTTCGTTTTCTCCTGTGGAAGATTTCCTTTAAATGGTGTAAAAATTGAATTCAAGGGAGTGATATAAGAAACTCGCGGATAACACACTAGTGGATTAGCAGCATTATGTGCTAATGTTTTTATTGAACCTAGCTACTCAGTTCTATGCATTACAGTGGTGTACTCGCATATACGATCTGGGAGTTTGGAGCTACCCACTTTAGCAGTGAAGAATGCCCCCCGGTGTATTTAGCCAATTAAAGAGATATTTGGGGGAAT
>UZAN01040123.1:31758-73197 GCA_900618425.1 Echinostoma caproni | reverse complement strand
TATATACAGTTGGAATGTGAACTGATTTCTCTCGTACCACGTTCCTTTTGCATTTGTTAAGCCCTCGTCAGCACTCGTGGTGCCGGTACCCAGAGTCGTTGTCCAATAAACGACTACATATGTCGTATAAGTTGTTGCATGGGTTTGGACCACACCGACTTATTCCATGGATAAATTCCAATCAACGGTTAGTATATGCTTATGAAAATTTACCCAAAAATTTAATGGTTTATGATTAATTTAATTCATAATCATTTAAACACCGAATTTTCTACCTATACTGTACAAGGCAACGGTAAAACAGAGTGGAATTATTTTTTTTTCATGCAGCCAACCTTCTTTATTCATTACATTCACAGAGGAATGTTAGACGATTCACCTAGTCAGTTTTTAGTAGAAGAAGACTTAGTGGGAAGGGAGAATTTAAGATTAAAACTAATCATATCATTCCATCAAACTTAATCAGCACGGATTGCTGCGTTTATTACAAAAGGAAACGCACTTTACAACTTATTTTGTCAAGTAGTTTGACCATAAATTTCCTAACCCCATTCTCAAAACAAGCTCTCAATTGTATTGTATTGGCGTAAATTTAAACGTGGAAGCCAACCAAAGATTCGCTGTTTACATCCTAATCACCGAAAGATCAGCATTAGAAATGTCAAATAAATTTAATAGGAAAATTCATCCTCATGACTGTTTTAATGGTCTGTGCTGTTCCACTCAGGTTGTAGCGCTCTTAAGGTTGGTGCGTCAGGACTTCTGTCAAGGGGAAACGATCACATAATAGTCCATGGGTTTTCCGTTATACAATAAGTTATATTATGAAAATGTTATACTAACAAACAGTTTCCTTGAAATCGGCATTCCAATTACGGTGAAAATATTTGGAGAAAATCTTTATCCACAGGGAAAGTAAGGATGTTTCGAAATATATTTGTTAAATCGCCCATGATAAAACTGACTTTGACTTTGATATTCAGCCGTGTGGGTAACTAACTTGACAAAGTATTGAAAATTGGTTCTCGTAGCTCGGGTGAACTGAATTCTATTTCGCCTGTTTGCCGAGCTTGGCAATTTGTTTGCAAACGTTTCATCACCAGCCATCATCATCATCAGTGCTTGTGAAATGGCAGTCTTCTGCTCATGTCCGTTCATTTATACATGTGTTCTTCTCCACCGACCATTGTTGTCCGTTGCTCACATTGTGTTCGACTGGGTTCGCCGTTAAACTGGTGCGTGGGGGCGAGGTTGGTAGCGGGGGGTGGGTGGTTGTCCATCCGTCCTGATGGCCGTTTCGGTCCGTTCTCAGGTCACACCGTTACCATTTTTGTTGCGTCATTTGATCCTTGGGTTGCATTGGCGTGTACACGTGATCCAGTTCGATGTGCCTGTTTATTGGGTTGATTGAGAAGGGCCAAGCTTCAAGAAATTCTGTGGCCCTTTTTGACCTGGACTTGGTAGATAGTTTTCACTGAATCGAAGTCAAACTGATGTCCTTCTTGATCTTCGTGGAGGGAAATCAACGATAGTGGGTCATGTCTTCTGACTACCAATTGGTGTTCACGGATCCTTGTGGACAGTTTTCTCGCAGTTTGTCCGATATAGTGTTTTGAGTAGTTCTTGCAATTTATTTTGTAGATAACACTGCTCTTGTCCTTCACCATTGTTCTCTCCTTTGGTTTTGATAGAAGTCTCCTTAGACAGGCGGTGTGTCTGTGGGCGACTTGGAGTCCATATGATTTGAGCAGTCTGGCCGTCATTTCCGAAACGTCCTTGATGTAAGGCAGGGTAGTTCTTGTTCCCGATTCTCCGTTAGTTTTATCTTTCGTTCTTTGGGTTAGAGTTCTTTTAATGAAGTAGCGCGTGTAGCCGTTGCGAGCAAATACTCTGAGGAGATAGCTTTCTTCTTTCTTCTTGAGTATGACGGTGCTGCAGTGTGTTTGGATTCTTCCGAATAAGGTTCTAACACAGCATCTTTTGTCGCTGCGTGGATGGTTACTTTTGAAGTTGAGAATTTAATCCGTATGCGTAGCTTTGCGGTAGACCGTTGCCTCCAGTTTTCCTGATGGCGTTCTGATGATCAAAATGTCCAAAAGGCCATTTGTTTATCCTTCTCCGCCTCCATTGTGAACTTAATGCCATTGAATGTGTTATTGATGATGTTGTGTTCTTTCCAGTTCCGACTTCTTTAAGATGACGAATATGTCATCAACATATCGGAGCCAAAGTTTTGGCATAGTCTTTGTTAGTACCTCCTTCTCCAGCGTTTGCATTACGGCTTCGGCTATGAATCCAGAAATTGGTGATCCCATTGGTGTTCCTTTCAGTTGTTCGTGGATTTCACCCTCGAATTTGAAGTATGTCCGCATGCATATTTCCGGAAGTTCGCAAATTGCAGCCAGTTGGTTTGGTGGGTGCTCAGTTATCAATTCTTACAACGTGGATCTTGCTAGGTCCAAGTTGATGGAAGTAAACAAGGCGGTGACGTCGAACGAGACCATTATTTCGTCTTTTAAATGTTGACAGTTTTGAGCTTGTCCAGGAATTGCCTTGAGTTCATGAGGCTATACTCTTGCCCAGCGATGAGCGGTTTCAGTCGTTTCCATAACTCCTTTGCTGATTTGTATGTAGAAGAGAGACGATCGGTCTCAATGGAATTTCTTCCATGTATACCTTCCGTAGTCCGTAGAATTGTGGGATAACCGAGTTTTTCGCTCTCATTCTCCAGTGCTCCTCTTTGGTTATTTGATGTAGTTCCTCCAGTCGTTTTAATGTGGTGTTGATTTTATTTTCCAGTTTTGCGGTGGGGTCTATATCGATCCTGCGTTAGGTGTTTGTGTCTCGGAGTAGTTCTTTGCCCTTTTGAACGGAGTCAGTGTTGTCCATGACCACAGTAATTCGTCCTTTATCTGCTGGGAGAAAATGACGATATTTCTGTCCATCTTAAGTGTTTTGAGTGCTTTTTCCTCGCGGTTTGATAGCATATTTGGTTTTCCTTTTTGCATCAAAGCTAGGGAGATTGTTTGTCGGATGGTTTGTTTTGCATCTTCAGGTATCGTGGACGATCTGAGAGTTTGGTCCAGTTCCGCCAAGTACTCCTTGTTTGTTGCATTTCTGACGTTGAAGTTAAATCCTTTATTGAGGATTCGTTTTCATCCTGTGTGATCACGCGATCGGAGAGATTTCGGACCCAGTTTTCATTTTCGTTGGTTAGCTCATGATCATTCAATTTGTGGAGCTTTCTTGAGAGTGCTAGTTTCCTTTTTCTTTTAACATTCTTGACACGTCGACTTACTGCATCCTCCAGCTGTTCCATCTGTCGTTCACTCAGTATATTTCGACATTTCTGCTGTTCTTGTATAACCTCCTTTTACTTGGTAAAACGTCTGTGAGCGTCCGAGATCATCATGCGCACCATGCGTCTTCCAAATTGTCGGGAGATTCTCCAGGCCTCCGGGTGATTGATCGGTGGTCTATGATACACACTACGAGGAAGTAAATTGCGCCGTAGACAATCGTGAAGGAAGAATAGCTGCTCGTGAGTGGAGACTACTTGCCAGGCAAAAGTCTCCCATCGGCGAGCTACCTTTAGTGTAGTACTGTTGACAAAGTACTGAAAATTGGTTCTCGTAGCTCGGGTGAACTGAATTCTATTTCACCTTTTCGCCGAGTTTATTTGAAGTCCTCCAAAATAGAACTGTCGTATCCGTCAGGGCATGCCGTGCTCACTCATTAAGAAGAATGACTCGTCATTGGACTGAGTTCTTCAACTAATTTCTGTTTCAGAAGTGAACCCTCAGTGATTTAGTAAAATTAAAGGGACGCAAACAGCCAATCAAAACCCTGAAACAGATGCCACTGAGGACTGGCTCTTCCATGCTTTCGCACTGATGACGTTGCCTAGCTTGGTTTGGAAATGTCTGCGAACAACACTTCTTGCTCGGAGAACTCACCAGCACCAACAAGAACACTACGTTTTCGTTAGGAGTGATGACAAGTCTTCCTGTTGCTTATCGTAGGCAACTCATCTCAAGGTAATTTTATAGCTTCTTTCAAAATCGATCAATAAAAGTGACTTCAGAACGTTACCCGTAATAATCAAAACGTCAGTTAATTGCCAACACTGTGGATAACGCTACGCTACTTGGACAAATACAGAGTTTTAAAATAAAACACCTAATGGTGTATCGCTTTTTGCCATCTACTTTAAACATCGTTCACTAAAATCCATGAAATTGTATAATTTCGCCCATCTCAAATGAGAGTACTGATAAGAACGGTTCATGATTTCGAAAAATGTAACATCTTTATGGAAGATTTGGAGTCATATTCTTCAACGAAAATGATATATGACTTGTTTCTGAGAGTAATATCACTTGCTTATTTGTACATAATAACTGACTGCAAGAAGATTTATCATTTTATTTGAAATTGTATTATCATCGTATCTAGGGGATTGATTGAGAAAAATATTTGTCAAAATAAGACGCTACTTTCAACAAGAACCGTATGTAACAACCAAAATACATAAACCGGGCACTAATTTACTCGCACCTTGTAAAAAAATGATCATAACTGCGTCTAGTTCATAAAGCCATGAACCTTGAATAGCTCCCAAAACATTCGGTACAGGGTTATTACAACTGATGTCGAGAAACGAGTAAACAGAAAAAGGAGACTGCTGGTTGACATGGAACTGAAATACGCTTGGTTATTGCTAACTTCATTTTATTATAGCTGAATATTTTGAATACGAAAATAACGAACTAGGATTTTACAGCGAAATTACCGGTACATTAAATTCCAAGCCCTATTGTCTCACAGTTCGGGTTACTAAACCGATCAAACTCTCTTACTTTGCTGAAGTACTATAAGATAAAACCTAAGGTCGTTCATAATAGCTACCAAAATGAAATTCTAAAATTTGTCGTTTAAATGCTAACCAAATTTACATAAGTTTTCTTTCATTTTCCTTTCTTTTAGAAAATGACATTTGTGATATCATAAAGATAATCAAATGGTCTCAAGTCAATTGTCGGGGTTCATAAAGGATCATTCATTCAGACAAATTAGCAAGACAAATATATAACAGATGAAGCCCAAAGGAGGATGGAGTGACCGAAATTGAGAGTTCACATGCACTCCAGGAAACACGTTTTGCGCCTCGTTAGCCATTTCTTGAGAACGACTATATTAGATGTTGTCAATACGCTTTAGGAGTCTGTATACTCAAGAATAAACAACTGCCACAGACCTCCATTGAGAATGACCTAGGTATTATCGTTAAAAAGGCTTGTAATGTTTTATCAACGGGGTCTGGGTGTCATCGGTAGATGCAACTAATGTCGTTTTCATGAACTGCTTCTTTGCTCGGGTCTAATGAACTGTCTTTACCGTCTGCTACCAGCTTATTTTAGATTGTACATAAATTAAGTCATCTAGACCTGAAGTTTATGGCTAGAACGAAAACTTAATGTACTGCAACGTCTCAAAAATATGGACATCAAAATGAACAAAGGATTGAAATCCGGCGTCAAATCTTTGGTGTTATATTCAACTCAAAATCGCCGAATTCTCGGAGAATACGTTACGCGGAACACAAGACATTCACATTGACCGATACCTTAATTATCATGTAAATTCTACCCAAGTTGATATTTCAAAAGGCCGACTGGAACACCAGCGTTGATCCTTTGACGTCCGAGTGCGTATTGTCACATGCAATTTGTGCTTCAACCAAGGAACGATGACAGGCTTCAAATGTAAACTAAATAGTTTCCATATAGAGTGATTATTCTTCAGAATTCACCTTCAAAGCAATTCTTAGTTGATTCATTCAATTAGACCACTCCGAAAGCACTAGACTTCAGTTTCATTCGTATTGGAGCCCATCATCAGTGTGAAACTTTCGCTCGTTAAGACTGAGAACTTTTAACCCTTGGCATAAAAGGAGTGTGTGCTATCACGTTGTGAACAATATTACGCCGTTGCTCAACCAAATTAAAGAATCATCTTTGTTCAGTTGTCATATCGAAAGGCGGTTGGTCAGCTACTTGGGTACAACAGAAATGGAGGGAGAGACAGTTGGTTATCTTCTAAGTCAGAAAAACGGGACTTCAATTTAAATTCCGACTGACTGGCTGCACACTTACTAGACTGAAATCAAATCTGTGTATAGCTGAAAGTTACGTGTGAGCGAGGGTCGGAGATAAGTTATATTGACATGATTAACTGGTTAAACTGAGGATTGTTCATGAACCTTAAGCCTAAAGAATGTTCAGTCCCCATCAAAATGATTTATCCCACGCCAAAGAAGTAGGGTAATAAGATGAACAAAGTTACATCATGTAATGCAAACACGCAACTGTCTGCTACAGTTTTCACTTTACATAAAGTATCATGAATGACCAACTAAATCTTAATTCTACACCAAGAAAACACAAAAAATATTACACTGGATTGTTCTTCATCAGAAAATATTCAGAAAAAACTACTCCAATAAACTATAAAACGGTGAACAATTATTTTTCGAACAGATACATTCTTGTTCGATCAAAATAAAGAAGTATTTTAAGGTGGGGCTTGGAATAATGATAATTTGTGCCCACAACACGACTCACCTCGTAAAACGGTCTCAAAGCTGGGCGCAACTCCATTTAAATTTTAAATTTAAATTTTTTCCCTATTCACTACTCACTAATTTTTCACAACTTCTTTCCAACTAAGATAATTTTAGATAGGGAATTATTCTTTATAATTCACTGATTCAATTTATGCAACCATTAGTTTCATTCATCGGTTAGTAAAATGAATGTTTGTATCGGGGAAGTCGTGTAACAGGGGTTATGTTCGGATCAGTAGAAGGTTTACGTAATGAACGTAAGCACCGTGTACAAGCAAACATATAAGTCTGGATGTCAGTCACATTGAGGTGATGCAACCTCACCCTCAAATGTTCAATTTTCGAATGAGTTTCGGTCACTCGGATCCCCACAGGCTGTGCCATCGCTCTGTGAACCATACGACTGGGTGCACGAAGTGCTGCACCAGCCGGGCGTGACTGAAAATGGACAGTATACCATTGCAAACGTGGAACATGTCACTATCCGTGCGATTGTAGCGTGTTAGTGGTAGGGAAAAGTTTTTCTAGTTTGGACGTCGTCAAACTTACCATTCCAGGAATTGTGGCATGTCGGTACAGCGTGATCGGTGTCTGAGGCTCAGATTTTGGCTTTGTTGGTATAGCAGTTTTGGTCGTCATCTGAAATGGTTCAGTAGGGAATCATTTCATTCCAAACTCGATATGATCACAGTTATTCAGCTGATCCATTAGTGTCATCTGGTTGAATTTATAGGTTAATTAGACTGCGTGAATAAACTTAAGGAAAACTGGTGTATAATAACATTTATGAACCACTATTCTACACTACTACTCACAAGTATATTGGGGTGAAATGCGAATTATATAATTGAAGACAGTATCTGAGCAAAAGAGCGTTCCGTAGAGCAAGAATAAATCAATAGTCATTTATCAACACGTACCGTCTCCATGGGAGTTATCGGCTCTGTGTATTCCCTCGTTAATTCCTCGTTTATAATTTGCGGTTTCAGATCTCCAAAATGAGCGTCTTTTAGGGGAACATTCAAAAAGAAAGGACTGAATGAGCTTGATTATCGTTGTTTCTTTATTTGCAAGCGTTTTTGTTGTGTTTACCACAGGAAACTAGCTTTGTTCACTAATATGCGTGAGAGCGCACAAAAGCCAATGATATAGTCTTTGAATAATCGGTTGCACATTATCCCGGATCAGTTGATGCTTTGCTAAACTATAACTAGATGAAAGCGAAATCTTTGAGTGCGTAACTGCACCCAGTAAATCATATTAGGTCGATTTTAAATGAAAGAAATTCTGATGGAAATCAATCACGCATTGAGAGATTTCCGTTGAAGAGAACTACATTGTTTGTATCACACACGGATTTATATAACGAATTTCAGTATTTGTGGATTTTAGAGGCATTCCCTGGAGTACCCAAATACAAAAAGTTTATGATGAGTTTGATTAAATATTTACAAACAAGTCTGTCTCTCTTTTGAAGCACTACTCTGACGGTAATGTCAGTGGATCGAGCCATTTCAAGATAGCCAATTCGCTCTTCAACAAACGTCACTCACTGCTCAAGCGTAGCAATTGTTTGTGATGTGGAATGCAGTACGGTTGATCCTCGTGTACCGAATATCTTCCAATACTGAAACCGAAAAGGTTTAGTCAAAGGATCACATGTCATTGCGAAACTGAGTATAGAGGAACACTCTTTTGATTGTAAGTAGATGCAATTGTCTAATCACAGCTGCATAGAATACGACATCAAATACCGCATCAGCGGAACATTTAAAAATCCTTCATCACACTTTATCATGGAGTATGCATCAGTCACGTGTGGGACGTACTTGAGCACATTGTTACAGGCTCGGCAACGGAAGCAGTTACGGTGATAGATTCGATCCAAGATGAATAATCGTTCAGCAATGTAGACCTTTTTGCCACAGATGCAACAGCAACCACTTTCCACGGAAATTTCGGCCGGATTCTTGAAAAGAAAACAGTAGAAGTAAATACATATTTTATCATGTACATTTGTCTGACATGGCTTTTTATACACGAGCAGAGGTATGCGACCGAAACAAAATTTTTCACGAACGCCTCAAGTCCCAGGAATGCCGCAAGATCCATAAGCAAAAAAGAACTAGAAGTTAGTGCATTGATAGTGTCTTTGAATATGATTGCGACAAAATGATAAACGAGACTAATGTAGCCTGACTGCTCAATATTCTCACCCACTCACGTTTGTTTTGTACCTATCAAAACAGTGCGCTAATCAACAGAAATAAAATCTACTCGTCAAATGTTTTACTCGTAAGGAATTGGAGCAGGTAAAACGTGGATGAAATCCAGTCTTGTTGTTCCAAAGTTCCTAAAGTGGTTTGTGCGGTTTTAACTACAGTTTCCTGGCCCAAAATACTATATAAATAATTAAGTTGATAACCTATTATTTTTCACTATTATAAAACATAATCACTGAACGGTAAAGGGTAGTGGAAAACGTTATAATAAAACCTGTTCATGCCGTTTCTCACTTACAAGGTACTTCAAGGTAGAACGACGGCCCTCGGAATGAACAGGCGTATAGGCACTGGGCGATCGCATCATATCAAGCGTGTGGTCGATCGAGCCGTCCTGAAAAATTACAGTAGTATATTAGGAAAATCAAGTTTAATTTATAGATTGTCTCTGGTGAATAGTTGGATTGTCTAATTTGGTGGAAATTTGGATAGAAGAAAATAATTGTTTGTTTCCATGACGATAATTTCTTAACAGTTTTAAATTTCAAGAAACTGTATTTTTTAAGTTTTATAAAATAAATGCATATGAAAAGTATGCAACTAAATTTGTCCTATTAAAATTCTTTAATTTACATCTGTTGATAATTCATCGCCTGATAAATATACCTAAATGAATAGAAAAGAAATGGTAATCCTTGAAAAAGCACTTTATGCGTGTGCAAAAACGGTTAATCACCCGCTATCGTTTGTAACATACCAGGCTTTTGTACTTTTTTTCAGTCATTTGTTTCCTGGTGGTAATCATTGGCATTGGCTGGTGCGTGTGTGTGTGTTTGGAAAAAAACGCATCAAAAGGTGCAACTCCGTAAATAAATCGAATGAACAATTCCATTTTCATTATCACTGAACTCGTTCTAAACGTTTAACCACTATGACCCGAGAGACACTTTACGAAAGACATTGTAAAACCGAGAACGTTTATTTAGAAACACGGAATGGTTCTTCCAGGACGTAAAGCATTTAAATAGAATTACTGTTCGCAATGCTTAAAGGGCTTTAAAGAAGAGAACTTCTATCTAAGGATAAATGCATACATTTGTATGCTAATCGACCCGATTTTAGTGAGGAGTATACACATGGATCTTTACTATCCCAGGTTTGAATCACACGATCAACGCAATGTTATGTCACCCACTCCATTCTGAGAGGTTGCTTGATTTGCCCTTCCGCGTTTGACGTGGTTGACGATATTCAGCGAAGATAGAACAGAATATCATGACCACGATTATCACTAAACGTCATAAATGTCCCATTTGACTACAAAAAATAGTTTTATTATTCTCGAGGAATTTCGGAGCTAATATTAAACTGTCAGACTCTGGACTAATCAATATTCTTCTTGACTTACACCTCTATCTTCCTATGTTCAATAAAAAGTCCCAGTTGCTTACAATCTCCACCCATGCCTATCCACTTCTTTATCTGAAAACAACCGAGGAAGATGTTTCCTACGATTAGTCTGCTAATTGAGCTATCATATCCAAATTGACTGCGAATCAAAGGAGACATTGCTAGGTTTCTACCAATCAATGAGAAAAACAAAACAAAACAAAATCGGCTTCATGTTGATTTCATATAAGAATATTCAATGAGCAGCAATCTTTTCCTTAAGAATACCTTTTGGTAAAATATTTGGTACCAAATCACTTTTTAATTACCTAATCTTAACTTCACGAAACAAAGAAGATACAGGTAATAATCATCCCAGTTAGAAAAGTTCATAAATGAGTAGAGAAAGATTACGCGAAAATGTATAGATTATTTTGTTAACATGAAACCCGAGTCCTTAAAAGAGGTTTTTAGAAGGCAAAATTATTTCGTTTTCCGTGAATTCCTGATATCTGAATACGATCCAAATGGGCGATCGGTTAAGCAAAGAAAAGTTTTTTAGACGTATTTCGACCCTGCTTAGTTTTCCAAAAGCACATTGGAAGACTGCACCAAAAATGATGACTTTTGAAACTATACCGTTTGTCTTGGGGTATCAACCACAGCTTCCATAGGCTTTCTAGTATCTGTGACAAGCACTCCTTGGATCTGAAACATAAAACAAATGACACATCCATCACGTTTGAAGAGATAGTAATTTGTCTGATGCATTGACGAGGGAGTGGGTAGGGATGTAGCTGCGAAAAACGGAAACAACTGACTGATTAGTTATGTATGTATTGCTGGCTGCTCACTTCTCTACTCCAGTAATGAAGGAAAAAGACTTTAAATATATTTACCTGTTCAAATGATCTAAATGATTGATTATATTTGATCCGAGTTGTACTGGATATCTTTTTGGTTAAATTCAGATTCTTTTAATTTACTTCAGAAGCTGCTTAAAACTTTGATTTGGCAACAAACAAGGAGCCTTTCAGTAGAGAATTACGGAAAATAATGACAGCAAGTTAAATTAATTGATTTTGAAATAAATGCGGTACTCTTAGTTCTCTAAGGCGCTTTCCGGGTGGATATGTTACGCAACGTGGAACTGCAAACCGGCTAACCGGAGAAACGGAACATCGACTAAAAATGGAACAGCTTACATAAGTTTGGTTTGATAAGGACATTGAGGCAGGGTTGGGTTCTGGTGGATTCTGAGTGGCTCGTATCGCTGGTGACTGAAACATAAAGAAAGTACAAGATAGGAAGGTTCAGTTCAATCCGTATCATACAACTAAGTTTTATGCACGATTTATGGAAAACTGTTAGTCTATTTTACGTGCATGATGACGTAAGAGACGTGAAGAATCTGAGCACAATTCACCAGGTCAAGTTGGGAGGAAGGTGATGATGGTGATGATGACATATTCAGGACCAGAACGCAACAGTACATGAGTCTGGAGTTGTGAAAACATTTTGTTCAGCAAGTGGGTGCTCTCAATATTTGTCTTTCAACCGGTGGAGTGTTGTACAAACATGTCTACAGAAGTAGATTTTCGCACTTCATTATCGTGTTTTGTCACATATCCAAGACAACTGTGCGGTAAATCTTAGCATCACGCAAAATTCATGTTTCAAACATGGCAATCCCTAGATCGGATTTGCGCTCAGCTTTTGAGACTTGTCACGAGATGATGAGAAATCTGTGAAAAGGTAACGTTTCATCGGAAGAAAAGGGAAGACGCGTTCTAGGATGATGCTTGACATATATGTGTGTCCATGTTGAAATATTTTAAACATACTCATAAACATGAAGCACGCCACACTACTGAAATCTGCGACAAATGTTTGTTCAAAATATATATCGATGTGGTACTGAGAAACAGAATGCTACCACTTTTTTATTGCTGTAAACATGTCATCGGTTTGTGTACTTATTTAAACAAAACAAAACAACATCTATTGTCAACAAAAATGTGAGGATGTTTACATAGATTCGGTTATTGTATTCATTGTAAAACATCTTTTTCCTCTATCCATTTCATCAACACAAGAAGATATGTGTGGGTAGGATTGATATTAGCCATCAATTTCCTGTGCTTTCATTCAGCTGCATACGCACATTTACATGATCATGTAAAACGTAAAAAACATAAGAGTTGAAATGATTCATTTGATCAAATGATTCGTTTCAACTCATAGACGTGTCTGCTCTTCAAATTATTCATTATATAAATACTGCTTAAAATATAATACGATCTGTTTTGTTTCGCAGTTTCAATCAACCACACTAATAAGACGCAGAAATGAAAGATGATAATAAATTTATCAATGCAATTCACTTTGTTGTGTCAAAACGTTAAATTTCGATTTGCGTTCCATCAAGATGTTTTGGGGAGGGGGGCATAAAATAGGAAATCATACATAATATAATTTAAATATTTGGCAGTCCTCTTTGATGGTGCATTTATATATTAAGTGACTGTATTACGTGAGTTCAGTTGACATCATCCACTGAGTTCATTTGCCACAGTTTTGAAATATATCTACGCTTCATTTGCTCTAGTAGCTATACAATGCATTAACTAAAATTTTATGTAATCCTAAAGGTAACTAACTTAAAGCACCGAAAGTCACGTGTTTTGGTTCCACCAAAGACATCTGAATTCATCATTTTCTGTAAATCGTATGACAAACTTTGATTGGAAATTTCCTTTGTAAGGTAGTTTGCACTCCTTTATATGTTTTATCAAATGTAAAGAAACAGCAACTTTTCCTAGGTGTATCCATGACAGTGGCTTTAAATTCATCAGTTTCCCTTTATTTTGAGGAATTCGTCAGAACATTTTGTCATTAAGCTTGTTTCGTATGTGATGATTATGTTTTGTCATATATTCCACTAAGACTGTTTAATGAACTACTCTCCATCCAACCTGGAAAACATCAATCATTCTCTAGAGTGAAGAGCACGGAGCGGAACACCGCATTCATTTTTGAAACCATCATTGTCAGTGAAATTTATCATTGTGCTAGAAACAATTTTCTTGAGGGATATCTCTCTGTGTAATATTCGAGCAGTTACATATACAATGAATCACTCAAAAGGGGTCTCCACTTTCTTTTTCTTACGTAACCACACAGAGTCGCAGCTTGAACAATGGTTTATTTCGATTTGGCTCTATACAGATCAATCATGCAGATATGCACTCGGGGTTGTTTTGGTTCATTATTCATGTTGTGCTCACTC
The DNA here is from genome assembly GCA_900618425.1 of Echinostoma caproni. Lineage (NCBI taxonomy): Eukaryota > Metazoa > Platyhelminthes > Trematoda > Plagiorchiida > Echinostomatidae > Echinostoma > Echinostoma caproni. The sequence goes on along the minus strand of UZAN01040123.1, from coordinate 59,672 downwards.
CTACTGTGCTTCCATATTTGAAACATGTACACAGATTATCGAGCGCATTAACCTGTATGTCTGAACGTTTACAGTGGGTTCCTGTATGAGGAACCTGGGGTGCATCGAAGCGGCTTACAAATTCACAGTTTTGGTGGAGACTGGTGCGTGGGTCTAATGAGAAAATGTTTATGATGACGAATAAACAAGATTTTCGAAAGTTGATAGAAAGATAATTTCAGTTTGATCTGTTCCATGTTATTATGAGATTAGTAAACAGCCAACATTATTTTATCAGAAACGGATTCCCCCAAACTTCCTGAATTCCGGTTTAGGTTCTCATCTAATCCCAATCAGTATTTCCATTTGCTTCATTTGAATTTAGACAAAATCAATCATCCTATCTGGTAGAACGAAGGGGATGAGCTCAACACTAAGAATTGACTACTTATTAGCTGACATTGTATCAAACATGTTCTTGGATCGGTGCTGGTTTATCAGTATGTAGATTAAACCAGTTATTCAAACATGAAAATTATCGGATCCACATCCGAAGGGAACCTGTTGAAGAAAATGTGTCTAGCTCGCTGCTCCCAATGAGAATGCAATATCGAAACAAACTCAAATCAAATTTTTCTGGCGGTGTTTCGAATCTATTGGTAGGACTCTCAAGTCGCGTACATCAAATTAACAGATCCTTCCAGATGAATCGAACAACTATCACCAAAACGTACCAATCATAGTTTTTCCTCAATGTGCCTCGTGCACACATTTGGTATGCAATTCTCAGTTCATACCGTGGTTTTCAGTGGGATAAGCTTCTTGGAGCTGTTGTCGAGAATTAACAAACTCTGACGTAAACCTAGTGATTATTCGTTTTATCATAAATATAAACAAGCCAAATGTTTCTTCTGTTCATCAAGTGAATGATCAGCAGCAGGGAGTGTGCGAAATGAGTAATGGTTTGAACTTGACAATCAAAGATGCCATTTCTGATGGTGAATCAAAATTGTTTCTCCGGTTACAGTCATTTTATCACTATGGAGAACGAATGCACCGTTTAACGAATTATCAATGGATTCCTTCTCAAGTATGTTTCATGCTCTCGTTTCAATTTCGAAATTTACACAACTAAAATTTGGTAGGCGAAAAATGGAAAATTTCTTGAGTTTTTCTAAAATCAGTGTAGTACAAACTGTTGAACGCAACAATACGCAGTAAATATCCATGGTTTTGATAAATATCGCCAGGTCTGTCAAAGAAAATCACAAATAAACTCGAACTGTTATTTTGCCACTCATCGATTGCAATTTTTTTTATTATTACTCGATTGATTTACCCCAATAAATAAACTTCAAACGAATCAAGTGCTTTAACTAAAAACTCAAGATTTTTACTTTGAAAGAGTTTCTTTATATACAATCTACTAGAATTCATAAAAAATCACAAAATTGGGAGGTAGGAGACAGAGAATCGGCAAACATTCGTTTACGAGCTACACTTTTCCCTTTGTTACTAAATTAATTAAAATAATAATAATAGTATTCAAGGGTGGTTATTACAAAGTCCTAGTCCAGAAATCTAGTTTCCTCTCATTTTGTGCTTGACTCACGAATTCTTGTGCTACGAGTCCCGTTACGTCCGAACTTCGAACAGAGTAAAGAATATTATTGTGATACTCGCTTTTGACGCACTACAGGATCTACCAGTTAAACCGCATTGGCTGCCAGCACAGCTTTGCTCGCATTGGTTAATTTGTAATAACTGACCAATTGTGCGGCAACGTGTTTCGTTTGCTTTGTGGAATGCAGCCCACACCTCCCCCTTTCTGGCTCGCTTATTCTTCTTGTCACCAAATTCTCGCGTACATTGAATCGAGCACAGTTGGTTCGCCTTGTGCACAGTAGTAATTTTGTCTGACAGAGTCTGTGCTATTATCAACAACCGACTGAATGCTCGTTGAATGTGCGGACGCAGTTTCACATCCTGATTGTGCTGAACATTCTCATTTGGATGGCTAATAACCGGGACACTTTAAAGTGTTCGCTTGGTTAGTTGAAAGACGGAAGACCGATCTGTGAGCAATTGCACAGTAGGATCTTTATCTATTCTACTGAGTGAGGTTTTTCTGGTATAAACGCATCTGTTATGTGTGTCTGTGTGTATGCGTCTGTGCCATTTACATTGACAGAATCATCAATCAATTCACGAATCACACTCGGTATTGAAAAACAGCAGAAAAATAGTGCGGTTTTTGTTGATTGAACCCTTATTTTGTGCACCTTCGAAAAAAAGTAAACGTTGTTTCCTGGTATGATAACCACTGAGGGTGTAACTCAACGTTCGGTGGTCATTTAAACCATTCAATTCAATAGGGAATATGTGCAATATCATCCACGGTTCTCGCCGCTGAGCTCTGAAGCGTATTTGCGCGTGTTACGTCTACTGTCTACAAAGTGCAAAAGTAGTGAGATATGATTTGACTCAGAAATTCTTTCATGATAAAGATGTGTGTTGTCGTTCGTAAATAATTCTATCCAATCCTTTTATTGACCTATTACACCAGACATCGTCAGTAATATACCAGAATGACATCAGCTTTTGTATAATCACAATCTAATCATACCAGAGTTACGAGTACATTTGACAGTACATTCATGAATAATCCCTTTTCAACTTATTTGTATCCCCAACAGCAGAACTTACCTCTAGCAAGCCGTATGATAGACCTGTTCGCAGAGTGATCCTAGATCAGTTCATTAGCTTTGAAACAACCCTTATTGAAACACTATACCCGGAGTTATCCTATGCGTGATACATGCAGTTCGAAACAAAAACTCAGCTTTGGAGCAGCAACCAATTTTTATTAAAGTTGATTGCAAGTGGGTTCAAACGGTAGCCCTTAGTTTGATCACCAGTTTCACTCATCGAAATTTAAACAGCGGACCCTGTGCCTTTTCACAACTCCATCCTCAGAATGATGGGACCACTGATCACTGTATGGTGAATTCCATGAAACCATCATTTTATTCGAAAGAAAAAACATTTACACTTCCCCATTATTATAGTGAACTCCTCTTTACTTATTAAAACTGTCCGGGTCAATGAAGTAATTTCAGTCTTAATTGGTGCAATCAAACATCGACACTAAACGGATTTCAATTCAAGCATAGTCTTAGCACACACCATGACACTGCTTTACAAAAGGGCCATTGTTTCATAGAATTTGAACAAAGCAACTGCTTCAATGCATTTTGGCACTAGGGTGAAAGAACGTGTGTTTCGGTTGAAAGTTTGATTTTTTATCTTTTCATCGTTATATAATACAAATTTCATGCGACAGTTTTCATTTCCTTTGATTTTCTAACGGTTTTGGGTTATTCTGGCCAGTAATCAGCAATAAATATATATTTTACAACAGTTTAATGCAACTTTTAGATATTTCTTCATGACTATTTCATGCTCTCATGAAAGGTTTGCAGAATTACTGCCTGTTCTATAATAGTATTCATTATAAACATGTTTTATGTAATATTTGTTTTTTATATGCACAATATTTCCCAAAACTGATCTGGATTGACATCACCTTCAGTCACAATCCCAGTTCCTCAAATTAATCAGTCAACTCGAGAAAAAATTGACTCGAGTTGCTCTCACATTAGAGCTAGTCAGAAATGCGCGTTCCTTCTACCGTCCAGGCTTAGAACTATGGTTCCGTCAAGCTGAGGGCGATTGTATTGCCATTGTGCCAAACACCTCAATCCGGGGTTATTAATTGATGATTCGTCTGACGGTCCTTTCTAGGAGATCGATTCAGTTCATTTTCGGCGAGCGATGAATAAGAAATTCAGTATCCAATAACTTCCATCGAAAAACTCCACCCAAAGAAATCGTCCTTAAAAGTTCGGATTATCTTGTCAAAATCAAAATTTAGGTTAGATTTCGAATTCTCATTACTTTACAGCTAATTCTGAGTTCCTCCAGTCAACCATACTATCACCAGTGAGATCATCTAAAAACTTCATTTTCTGCTATTTTTTCCACAGTATTGTCTACACAGTATTGTCTAAATGACGGAATGTTCAACCGTAAGGAGAAGAATGTCAATAAATATTAGTTTTTCACTTTTTACAACGAATCTTCTTTAGGTTGAATTATTTCTAAGGACAGAGGAAATGTGTGTTTAGAGTCAATGAGATTTTATTCACCATTGGACGATGAATATACCAGGTGACTTTTCACTATCTACCAAGACTACCAATTTTAATGGAACACTTAAATGTTGATGCCAAATGACGAAAATATTACAGTATCTCGTTGTGACACAGCCGAAGGCTTTCTCGTGTGGCTTCTCTATTAAAGAGTAGTTTTTACGGTTAGAGAAAAATTGGTCAAAACACAAAACATTTTTTTGTATTTGAACAATGTAAACAGTCTTGCTGGGATTCGGATACACCCATGGACACTTTCTACTCATTTTCATGATGTATCACACAGTATTGCTCAACATGGGTTTGAAACGAAAAGTCTTTCGTACTACATTACACATCAATAAAAACAGATGTCTTAAAATCCGTAAACACTTCAAGCATCATTTAGGCTACCTCAACATTCCTTTTGTTATCGAATTTATCAAAGTACTACTAGCACATTGTAAGTAGCAAAATACAGTGTTACTCATGGTTTTATATCAGATATAGACAGTTTCATAAATATTTATACCCAATTAAAAATTCACTTGTAGAATTCCTTTACATACTGTTATTATCTTTTTAGGTAATCATATTTTGGATCCGAGTTTACATATCTCAGTATTATACATGTTATATTGTACAAATTGATTAATTGCTCTCCAATGAATGATTTTGGCATCAATCAACTTGTATGATATCACAAGCAACTATCGAAACTGTTGATTGCATACTTGGTATTGTAATACGTTGTTTCATTTTGATATATTACTCCATGAGTGTGCCTTCTTTAGCATTGGATATAAGTCTCAAAATGCAGTGATACTTATTGAACTTTATGTTCACTCGTTTTTCTGCTTATTAAGCGTAGCAAAGAATGCGGTTGTAAATTAAAATAAAGGGTTCATTTCACATGCGAACAGTGATTAGGCTTTGTAAATGTTTGAATGTCCGATTTTGTAAAAGGACTAGCTCCTATCAATATAAAATGAAAATGTTGATTACCAATTATTAGTATTTAACTATTATTTATATTTTGACTCAAAATCGGCGGTTAATTGTAATCAGCTACTTACTGATTCCACCTCGATATGCGCCTCATGGGAAGGCCTGCCAAATTCTTGCTCAAGAAAATCTTCTGGTAGATTGTGGGAGCTGCTGCCTTTTGCAATTCAAAGATGGTAGACAAAAAACTAGGTTAAAAATTGCACAACAATATTATGCTCATCACAGACCAGACAATCACATATCCCTATTGCCTAATAAAGCCCTTCAGATTAGCATCTTCACATCTGAAAACAAACTTTCACTGCTCAAGCGGGTGTGCTCGGGGGATTCAATACTTATGCTCTTGTCTGATTTGTTTAATTTGGTCTCGAATGTATCATGCGCATGAATATGTGTTACACACATCATTGATTGGGAAAAATAACTTTTCCAACTCTCAACAAACTGCAGCTTTCGTTGAAGTCAGAACGATGAAGGAGGAACAACAAAGAGCATACATGTTTTGGTGTAGTTTTATGAAGTATCTCAATTCTGCATCATTTCCATGTACGTCAATATTGGTGTTTCGACAAAACCAAATACGAAACATTAGGTGGATTCTCAGTGAGTAACTACTACATTGAATATATTTGTTTAGTCGAAATTAGAAAACCAGAACGAAGCCTCCTGAATGTCGAACTAATTTCTCTTCTTGTTGACATGTGAAATTCCTCTTTGAACCAAACTTATCAGTGCGCACAAATTCGACTCGGTTGATAAGTTGGCCGTTTCGTACAATAAACTGTATTTATTCTAGCGTGGGATTTTAAATTCACGGTAACTGATTTCATATGGATGTGGATAACGCATCCACTGTCCCGATATCATGTATAGACCGGAAAATGGGCTCGAGGGATGGATCAATCACATTGATTTGAGAGAAAACCAAGGAGCTGGCAAAAACAAAACCTCATATCCGAGGTTTTCCGAAAATAAGATCACACATTGCGTTCAATGAGTGGCTAGACTTCGATTCTTGTATTCGTGAATGCATAAGCCTCGACAACATACCAACAAAATATTCATTCATTTTCAATGGTGGAAGCAGAAACCAGCTCATATTCTTATATTTTATAATTCAAATAATACATCTGAAGGGTCGATTATTGAGGACTTTTAAAGTGGTGGACATTAAAGTGAATTTTAGACGAATACAAATCATAATACAAAACAGAAAACTTGGAAAACAGCATTCAAAGGGAAACAATGAAAAGCAGTAAACTCACTTCTCATATTGACCAATCGTCTCTGATGGGGTTCGCAAAGCGGTTTCCCATCATAGACACTATATCGACCGATGCTGAAAGGTTATTATAAATGAAAAATGATAATCTTATTGTGTGCTATTTGACAGCTGTTTCGTTCTTGTTAAGACCAAAGCAATTCAAGGCTAACGCAAAACCAAGTAACGTTTATCATTCCATGAACTCCCTGAAACATTTCGTTTAACAATTAATGAAAAGTATTGAAGGTATTGCAAACCTCGAAGATAGGAATAGTCACAAACTACCTTGAGTCTGTATGCAGAATCGGATGCTGATTTTGAAGTTATTGTGAACCATATATGTATGACATTGTAATAGCCCACCAAATTTGTACATTTTTCATGTACTATTTTAAATCGAATTCTAATAAGCGCAGTTCAAATATTGTTTGCATAACTGGACTAGAATTCCTCAAAAGATCTGTCGTTGATTAAAAAGATATTTATTTATCCTTTCCAATCGTCGATGCACTATTGTTTTAAATTCAAGACTCGTTCCATGTGCATAAAGAAGAAAACACCCTAAGAGTTTTCAACCACGAATTTTAAGATCAAGGATGTGTAGACTCAGACATCTGTGCTGGTGCATGTTTTGGCAATGGGCAGATACTATGGTACACAGGGAAAGCTTACTTTAGGACGTTTTTACACACATAGCATCGGAAGCATGTCCTGTGGTAAACTCGATTCATTGCATTTATTCTTTCGGCTGCGTACACATTCTTATTGCAATGGTAACAGTGTACGGCTTCCGGTTGACTGCTCGAACGTGGCTGCACGAGAAAGACAGATGGGATGGTACGATTGACAAATGAAGAAAAGCACTCAGCTTTCGTGAAAATTGTGCATGCGATTTCACCAGTATCACCAGATCCTGTGTGCTGCAAGCACTTCTCATTCCTCGGGAATTCTTCGAATCCTCGCAGTTGATCACATTTTCAATAAAATAGAATTTTTGCGTATGAAGTGCAACCTGAAGTTTCAGGGTTCCATTTACGGTAAGGAATAAATAGACCCCCCTGGGATGAAATAGAGTCGCAGTGCTTTTTGTTGGTCTTCCCACACAAAATGGGAACTATATAATTCGGAGTGCTTCATTCACATGATCGTTGAGTTCGTGGATCCCGTGATAAAAGTAAACAAGGTGAGTTCTGTTGGCTTAAAACCTTTGCCTGTATCATCATTTGCGTTGCGTCCAGCTGAAACTTTAGAGGTGACCATCATTGAAAGCGGTTTCATCCAAAACTGTCAATTCCTTTTGGTTTGAACATGACAAAATAATTCCCTTTAATATTTTAGATCGAAAATTTGCATATGGAAGTTGGTTCATTACTAAAGTAAAATATTCTACACACTCTTGAGCTAATGATATCTACTCAATTCATGCTTTGTCTGAAATCTGTCGATGTTGGCATAGGTGTCACATCCTTCTTTCAGGAATATGTATAACGAATGGGTCTTGATAGCAATGAACAAACTGCTCACTGCTTTTTTACAAGCTTTAGTCAAAGAGATTGCTGTACACATTTTGTTCTGCCCGCACTTGTAATTGGGTAACATTTCGTTCAAATGACTGGGTTAATTTCATCAGACATTCTCAGAAGGTTTTCTTTCATATTCATTTCACGTTTACCGTATCAATCTCTACCATGAATCAACCTATAAGAGTTGATTATATTGCCCTATGATTTGAGCAGGCACAATAGATTATTTTCAATTTATTATTTTGGATGATAGTCTTGAACATGACATCATGAACCGACGATCGTTTATGACGACGCTTGGAAAACCATGAACTGGCAATCCGGTGAAGCTCCATTGTAAGCCAGTTGGCACAGTGGTAAAAAAGCATGCAAACCTGACGGGACAGAGAATATGCACTACTGATGAGCTCTAATTAGAAAGAAATGCCAGCAAAGTACGTCATCAGTGGACTGGTTAATTGATCTGAAGATTATACGTGAAGGTAGAGCCTCATGGATGGTCAGCCCAAATCAACTCGATTACTGTTATTTCACGTCTCATGGAAATTCAACTTTTCATACATTTACGATCGACGAAAAAAGTATTACAACCCTCCCGTGAATTTCAGGATTATCTCCGCTCTCACATACACAATCTTAAACATTGTTGTTGATCTAGGCGGTAATAAAATGAAAAGCTGAGACACGAAACCTAATCAAACTAATCTAGATTTTAAAGAAAATAACAGAGTTTTCACCACAATAAAAGTAGTGCATCCCTAAAGACTTTACCCATTAATGTCTCTTTCGGGTAAAAATGCTCCATTTTTTTCTATTGGGTTCAAATTAGGGGCTGCCCTCAGGCCACACCATTGCATTCATACCGCGAAATAGTAAGTCTCATGTTGTAATATGGGAATGGTGAACCCATTTTGAAACAGAATTCGGTGAGTGAATTTCATTGAAAGATGCAGAACGTTGAAAATTTGGTTATTTTCACATATTTCTGTTAAAAATTAAGATAATTTGAGGACTTTTAGTGCTTGGCTTTTCATTCGATTGCTGTATTGATAGATTCTTAAAAATGTTTGTGGCTCTGCATGTGAGAGCGGAGTGATTCAAAAACATTTAGAGAAAAGATGAATGTTTACTGGTGAATAACCATGAGCGTACTATTTTCATCTGTCACTTTTGCAGTTTGACAGCTTTAGTCCTCAACTGATGCTTGGATTTATTTTTCTGTCACCTACAACACAATTCGTTGCATCTAGGATGTGGTGTGCATTAAAATCTAAACTTAGCTAGTTGGTGTTTTAGAAGTTACTAATTTTTCTACACTTTATTTCTCAACCCTGCTTAGGAAAGCCTTAAAATTCAGATACACATGGTAGTAGTTTGGTTGAATGAAAGGGTTTATGTGATACAGTTTTATGCTTTCACAACAATAAAAGTTCAAAACCTTTTCTCCCTGACTGTGGTTGAGCGGTTTTGATTAGAATCACATAACCACACAGGCTAAGTTGAAAATCCTCAACTACCGACTAACCTCACACTTTACTCTTCATTACACAGCTGCGCTTCGGTTGACCTAAGAAATACTTCTGAGTTCACTAAACACAAATAAATAAAGATCTGAAACCAGTAAGTAGCAACAGTGCTAAGCTCTAGAATCGTTATTTTCTCCACAGTCAAGATTATTTCTAACAGAAATGCAACCCAATCTTGTCAAGCACTGTCGCCAAATAAATGAAGCACCATGTTCTTATGCGGATTTTGTCCAAAGATATTAGAAATTCGAGAATCATTCGGTGCACTTTCTTCATTGTTTTGAGTAAATCTCAGTGATGTTAATCCTTTTTGTGATCATATTTTTTGTGGGTCAGAAACTCTTCAAACATTTATTGAAATCCTGCTGGTTCTGGAAACCTATTTCAAACATGAATTAGTTGCCACGTACACACTATTGCTTTATAAAGGATTGTCTACACAGTCCCACAGAGCACATTTCAAATAGAACAAGGAGTAACGAACAAACTCGTTTTCAGTGATTCGTAGTCATGTCAAATACATCACAAAAAATATTACGCTGTTTATGTATGATTCAGTATTCAACCATAAAAACGCAAACAAATATTTCGGGAAGGGAAAATAACCTCATGGGTTATCCGGGGCTAAGTTCATCTTGGGACCGTATATGGGATTCACAATGATCACCGAATTTTTACGTCATCCGATCGTTGGGACCACTCGGAAGCCACAGTGGAAGCGGTAGGAATTCGGCTGCACTACCCCGCTCTGTGTGTCCAAAAACAATATGTGCAGGCGCTTAAGCTCCCCTGGCCCACCCCCTACACACGCCATATTCCGAGTGGTCCCAATGATCGGATGACCTAATAATTATGTGATCCCATGCAATCAGTTCCCTTTAATATTTTCATGAGAGCAAGAAGCATCATGATCACAGGATGTGTTGAATTCAATTATTTCGTGGTAATCTGTGGACATTGTTCATATGCCGACGAACTCAACATTCCCACACATAGTCTCCGAAAATTACTGCTTCTATGTGCTAGAGATGTACAGTTATGTTTTAACGGAGATTATTATCGTCAAGTTGACGAATGTATGTACACAGCTAATGAGATTACCACGAATTAGTTGAATTCAACATCTCCTGTGATCATGATGCTTCTTCTTGCTCTCATGAAAGTTATGTGATCATTGAGAATCCCATATACGGTCCCAAGATGAACTTAGCCCCGGATAACCCATGAGGTTATTTTCCCTTCCCGAAATATTTGTTTGCGTTTTTATGGTTGAATACTGAATCATACATAAACAGCGTAATATTTTTTGTGATGTATTTGACATGACTACGAATCACTGAAAACGAGTTTGTTCGTTACTCCTTGTTCTATTATATGGGATTAGTGTATGGATAACTGTTGCACCATAAAACTACGGGGTGTAAGGATTTGATGGAATCATTTTGTGTAGTGAAAATTCTGCACATTCGCACGGCCAAAGAGAATTGCCCATGGATTTTTCATTTTCCAACACCAAAATGGGTCACAGAGTGGTTCACAATATGGAATCTCTTGCTTCGTGAAAGAATTCTTTAAGATTGTACCTGATCGCTCTCTGGTTAATCCCAACATAAATTCAAACAATTAAACTGCGGATTTTATATTCTTACCTGAATCTTCCAATCAATCTCCGTCGTTGGAGGTTGGTCATGAAACGAATAAATGTTCTCATATCGTGGTTGCTGTGATCGAGTCCTTCTTTCTGGGAAACTCTATGGAACATCAAAATAGAAGAAAATTCCGCGGGAAAACAATGCGCACTTCTTGTATCACGGGTTATTGTATACAACAAACCATTACGGAGGTAACTTACCTGCTCCCTTCTGACGGGGCTGTGTTGTACTATAGTAGTTGGAAAAGCTTCTATCGATGGAGTGACATATATAGGGTGATCTGTACAGGCATAAGGGAAACAAAAAATAGCTCACGTGTTCGAGACATGTAAGACCTTCCCGGAACTGAATCATCATTGGCAAAAGCTAAACTTAATGAGTGGAAAGCGTAGCATTTGGTTTGGTGCTCATAGGAAATTCCTCTCCACATCTACTTGAAGCTCGCTAGGCAGATCTGGTCGGATATAGCTTTCACTATTTGAGCAAACACGTATAAAACAGAACGACCAGCTGCATTATTTTCAGTATTTATCAAAAACTCGAGTGTTTTCGGGTTCGAGTTTGGCAATATTGTCAACCATACAGCAATTGTTGTGTAAGCTAATACCTTCAACGTATAAGCATGAAATCCCATCACATCGAGAGGTTACAAAGTTAGTAACTGAAAGTTAGCTTTAACAATAAAATGCAGTGCCTCATCCGTTGGATTGATCAGCTTTACTTCTGTATAATAATTCATTATAATTGTTTCAGAAGCCGTGACATGTTTACTCCACCAACACATTGTACATTTTCTCATACCGTTCAGGGAAACAACTAAGAACCGGAAAATCATTGCAATGATGGAGACGCGTCAATTGAGAATCGTTTAATCGAAGCAACGCATATATTCACAATATTATTTCTCAGGAGAACAGATAATAAGTTGATCGATGACATAATTCCCTTCCTTACTTAAAGCACACGGGCAACAGTTTTTTCTTTAAAACACTGTTTATCTTGTGGGTTTAACCTTGTGAGTTTGCATAAAGTTTCTAAGATGATCATGGACGATTGACAAGACCAGGCTGCGTGAACAAGAATATTGATGTCTAAGCTGTTTATTGAGCGTGACTTTGTAAATTAGCGATGTGAGGATAAGGAGACAAAGCCAGTGAATTGTCAATGTGTTATTCAGTGGCATCTCAAGAAATAGCAAATTGTTGAAAGCGGAGAATTGGTGACCGACAGCATTTAGAATAGTAGAGTATTTGCGGCGAGTACGTTTTCACGTACTGGAAACGCTCCCAACCTTTTCATGTTTTTCTTTTTCATAATGATTTAGCACAGTTGACAGAGGCAGTTCAAGCGCATCGCAATTATCAGTTTTCATCTGATGTTCCCAAGAGAGGCTTGGTATGCCTCGAATTCCAAGATCCAAACTGTGATTATCATCAATGAGTGAATCATTGCTTCTGGGTTTGGAAATCTCCCTCTATTTCCTCAAGGTAAGAATAAGAAAACGTATATGTTGTTTGTTAACAATTGTTCTTATGTGCAGTATGTGGTACATTAATTAATCTAGGATACGAAAAGTTTTCTTGAGAGAAACGAAATAACTTATAGTGTATTTTAGACACAATGGGCAATAGATCTGAACAATGTAGGATAGCAAAACTATGCAATCTGTCCACGGCTAGCAGTGCCTCAGCGAAGTCGAGCTGTGCTTCCATTCGGTCTGAACCATAATCCACCACACAGGTCGTGCTTGACTCGCTTGCCGTCTCGCTGGTGGATGTTTGCGTCGAATCTGGCGGGTATTGAAATACAACTGTGATTGCTGAAGTAAAAGAAGTTAGCAGGGGTACTGAACACCGGCACTGTTTGAGCTCGCTATTGTGAATGGCAAAGTGACACACCAAATGGATTAGGGGGTCTTATAGCGAATCTTAGACTATACGGACAAATTAACGATAGGCACTGAAATGACTTCATAAAAGGCGTTAGACATTATCGTGAAATGTTCGGGGAGTTAGTGCATAATCACCCGATTTTGGATGCACAATGAATATCTCTGAAGTCGGCATATTCTCTACTAAAGCATTTGTGCAATCTATTAGTTAGACTTAATTAAGTCCCGGGACTTTTTAGTTATGAAATATTTTTAAATTATCTACACAAAATCCTTATGCGAAAAAGCCATTAGGGAAAGCCATAAGGGATGCAAATTAACTGAGCGGATGAAATACGAAATCTGGCTGACGCATGTGAACTATTCTGCTGGAGTTTTTGCGAATACGGAATCCAAGTGGATTAATAACTATACGCTCAAAAATACGATGTTCGTCATTTGATAAAAAATTATCTTTCCATTCGGTTTCTGTTAGAGACTTACAGGATTTTTCCTCCTCGTATCCACAATAGGGTTGACAACAAGGGTTTTCTTCTTCAATATTAAATTTGTGTTCTCTGAATAACCAAACAGAAAAATATAGCCGTTTTAACTGTAAATGACATTCTTTGATTTGATCGGAACCAGGTATCCTCTGTAAATAAATCCACACCTCTGATAGATGGAAACCGTGAGTTTCAACACATAATGCGTGCACACCCGGTCGGTGGCAATTTTATCCCTGAGAAAACTGGTTCTGGTAATGTTGTGCATGGACCAAAACTTTGTAAGAACTCATCTGAAGCTGGCGCTGCAGTGACCACGGCCTGTGATTTATTCCCGCTGTCTTGCTAGCCAAAATCTCCGGTGTGATTCCATAGGGAAGGTTTTCTCCTTTGACCCGGATAACTTGCCGTTATTGTGCTTACAAACATAGTGGATAGATTGTGTGACAAGCTCTGTCGTACAGAAAGTGAATCCAGGTCCCGGTCTGAATACTCGTTAGAATATTGCCTTTCCCTCATCCTTTCAATTGCCATCAGTGCTTCATATTTGTCTTAATTTGTGCTTAAAACATGTTGAATCAGGCATTTCTATGTGAATACTAGCACAATTATTTATTATTTCTGTCTAGCAGAAATTCCACTTTTTCCTTGCAAATGCTTCGTTTACAATAAGATGGGTTGTGAAAAGTGGCAAGAGATGACGCGAACAGTCATGTCACGGCTGAATAAAATGAGAAAGAGTATACATCACGAAAAGCGATCCCCAGGGAATTTAAGTTTAATATACAATCGTGCGTACAGCAATTTCAATCCTCTCGCTCTAACGTTCAGTCAACACAACTCACTCAGCCGTTACGCTACTGAAGCATCGCCTTAATTAGAGGGTCTATTCAAACGTCTGATTATGCCGTAATGAAGATTGTTCTGGGTGTGGATTTGACTCTAACCGACGTGTTGAAATGTTGCCAAGTGTATAGCAAAAACAACTGAAAGCTAAATATCGGTGTGTATCCTTCGGAACAGATAAGTCTCGAAACCGGAACCTCACAAAGTTCGCCGTTGCATCCTAACGGTCAGTTTGAAAAACGTGTATTTCATTCATGTTACCTTTTTATATCACGTTCTTCGTGCTGCGTAGATAATAAAGTTTACGACTTATTCGAAAATATCACTCTACCCATAAAATTGATTCGTTTGAAGTTTTGATACACAGCATAAAATAATTCAAACTAAAATGTCATTCTTAAATACAATATTCACAGTTTGTCATTTTACTTTTGTTATTTAGTGTATATTTTTTCGATGTTCATGACCTACAATCTTTTAACATTAAACACACGACAACTTGGACAACTATATGTCAAAAAATGCTTGACGGGAGATTCTGAAACTAAACTTCTCCGTATAAACGAATTTGAATGAGGCTCGCCGACAGATAGCAACCGATCAGGCTAACGTATGATTCCTCGTCGTGTGAGATGTCAGTACTAGTTGATTTCTCATCCCACTCTTTCAGATGTCATATTGTCAATTGTGAAATTTTAGCTCGATTTTCTATGGGCTAACATGTAGGTTTCATGTTATTTCCGATTGCCTCCGGTAGCGGGAGACAGCAGACAATAGTACCTACCTGTTAATCAGTCAGAACTATCCTCGGAAAAATCTTGGCATATTAGTTTAAGATTGCCTTAGGCGATCTCATTCTCAAGGAAACAGCTCAATAAGTATTTATCCCAGTGGTAAACTAATATTTAGAGAAAATCGCCCTGCCTGACGGACAGAACTGGCATACCGTGCAATAATCGGTTGTGATAACTAAATAATTCCATAACGTTTCACAATTAAAAAGTGATATATACATTCAAGTCGTAAATTATAGAATAAATAAGGTTTATCCGGTCTACGAAGGAGATCTAATTACTGATTTTAATTTCCTTCATTAAAATACAGTGACAGTGACAGTGAATGAGGTGATCAATACTATTCACTCGGGGTTAGGCTACACACCGAAGCATTGATGAGCCACTTTCCACAAGATTACCGATTAAGCATACCTAGACTTCGATTCGGGTGAACACCAACACCATCAGTAATGACTTTCGACCAGAAATTTAGAACGACGGTGGTAAAATCGATCGCATCACTCACTGCAATTGTCGGTGACACTTGTGACAACGGAAACAGGTCCGGTGATAGATCCGATTCAGTGTGTCCAAACGTTCTGCCAGTGAGACAGGACGCTGGCAGAGATAGCACAACGATTGGTGCGGAACCCGCATGAAGTCATTCTGTGTTTTGAAGATAGCAGAAAGTTCATATATGTGTTATCACATGCGATAAATAAGCAATTAACTTTACTGTAGATTAAGTTAACTTCAGTTTAGCAGACCTATATAAAAGGGTCTCCTATGGTTACCCAACGCCAACTGTCGTGCTTGTTACACACTTTGCTATGCTACATCCATTTTCCGCAATTCCTTTGATCAGTAATTCGTTTAATATGATAATATTTGCTTAGTTTTTATATTGATATTGCACTGAATGGCCTCAAGACGTTTTCTCTTACGCCATGCGCCTATAAAAAAGTGTTTTTGACTCTGTTTCTGATTAGTTCTACCTAAAAATACAGAACAGTACTGCTGTTTTCAGTCGAGAAACGCTGAAGCAAGGATTGGAAGTACCAAAAACAAAGCATTTTTGAATGAATCTATTCTTCCCCTTCCGTTTTCAAAATCAATTTTTTGATAAAACATCAACATTTAACACACATTTGTTTCAGCTGTCAGTGTTTATTCAATACTGCTTGGTTCATTTGACAGAATACATTGGTATCATGAATGTACACTATCCTTTAAGGTTAAAAACATGATCTTTAGTTTAAACGTAATACATTTATGGAAAATGTTTTTCAACAAACTTTTGCTGAATCTACTAAATGTTATTCATCCCATCATAATCTGGGCGGTTAATTCACCAAGTTGTTTATTTAAAAACATGCTTCTGTAGATTTAAATAGCTAAGGAGAATCTACACATGATTGTGATTTTCTAAATCTAAATTTGTATGAAAAGTGCCATCTAATGAACAACCGAACTGCCTTAAGTGATATGATACATCTGCATACCGCACAAAACCAGAGGCGAATTGCAGACCAAATGAGTTTCTCTCTACACGAACCGCGTCTACCCGGTCAGTGCAGTGAAACGAAAACGGTGAAAAGTTCCAGTGCGTACCTTGGGTTGTTCAAGTGTGCTAATCACCATTCTCTCGATTGGCCCCAGCTGGTAATTGTGCGGACTGCGTTCTCGTTTGCTTTCCATGGTGAAGTGATAACGAGACATGGGAATCTACAGGTACGGAAAAATGTTTATACCGAACATTTTGCAACAACAACAACAGTGAAAATGTAAGCTGTAATCACCCGAGATACTCAAGGTTACTAAGTTTTGACCACTTCGCATTGACATCCAAATGGTCCATTCTGTCCGCCCCTGTGCCCTCAGTCAAAAGTACAGCCTAATAATCCGAACTCCGGTAGAAATACTTAGTTTGGGCAATTACAAAGCTTTCAGTGCAATAAAAAATGAGCCCGTGAAAAGTCAAGTTAATCTTCCACATAAGATTGTTTAATTCTATACAATATGAACATCATAACGCGTTTTCTGGATTGTCCAGAAAGTGTCAACCCAGTCAATCGGAACTTGTCAGGTAATGTTAAAGTAAATCAACTCTTATGTTTCGAATTAGAGATAAACGTGGTGGACTAGTGTTTCAACTCATTGCTTTATGTTATGTCGAAATATACCAAAGAGTTTAATTACGTACGACGCTATGTCCATAAAGGTCCATCCATCGAATAGAATCACAACATTAAAAGATAGTATAAATGGAACTCACTGTTTTCTCGGTACGTTCACCCAAAGGACCAGCACTTGATGAGCGCTCCGTGAAGGACGCTTGAAAAACATACAACACTTATCAGTTCATGAAACAAGCAAGTCATTGAATGGTTGTGAGTGCATGCGTGTGTAATAATATCACTTACAACTCATTGCAGTGTCCATGCAGTCGGGGTCGCAGTTCAGTTTTGAATTTACAAATTTACAATTCCCCACTCTGAAATGTGGGATTGAAAATGGAAATCATTTTGCTAATACCATTCTTATTAAACCAATCGTATATTACGCAGGTGATATAATAATCACTTCCAAAATGTGATAAAGTCATAAGCAGTCATCACAAATGTCAACTATGTTATCTAACTATGAATATAGTGTGTTCACCTCCGGAAAGGCTTAACAGCAATAACGTTAAAAATCTAAGTTTGCCAATAAGAAGATTAATTATGCCCAATGGTAGCAAGTTATTTTTCAAATCCGCTGCATCTTTATCTTGCAGGAACTGTTTTTCGGGATTTGGAACAAACTTTTCTCAACATGGATTTTTGGTGCTCCATTTTCAGTGGATTGATTTTCGGAACCCTAATGCATTTTCGTTCAGTAGATGAACTCAACTTATACTTTGGTTTCAATTGCGCCCTTATGATTGAATGTGAACCAGAAGTCTAGCCATATACCCACAGACATTCTGTCCTGGTCTCTTTATGTATCGGCTGACTCGAAGAACTCACATTCTTCTTTCCGGAATTATAATTTAAGAAGTTCGTCACCAAAAAATTTCAAATTGTTCGATGTAACACTAAAGGATGTGGAACCGTCACCTATTACTATTGTTACAAATCCTCAAGACTGGTAACAGTCTGAGAAAAAACGGTTTCTTGCAGTAATGACATGAGTAGTGGGTAGATAAGGTTTTATAGAACGCGCAGATAATTTGAAACAACCAAGTCACGGTTTCATGAATGGCTTTAGATCTGGGGTTGAACAGTTGACCAGTTTGTTCGCGTCTTTTGCAGTTATAAAATCACTACAAGTTTAAGGGTCCGGGATGTCCTGATCATAATCGTCATATAGTGGGATCAGTACATCGCAAAGCCACTATTGTTCTAATTCCAAAATACTAGTGCCGGGTCGGAGAGAGTTAGCAACTCAGAGCACAGCATCCGATATGCTCATTATAATTCCAAAAAACAGTCCGACGGTACATATGCTTTTGATTGTGTTACAATTGCGAACAGACAAATTCTTTCTAAGAAGTCTTGTTTACTTTTACCCATGGTTGGAAACCGCCAATCACATCCGCTTGTGCAACCCAAACATACTACTCACAAATGTGAGCAGTATAACACAACAATATTACTGACACTCACACGTCCCTACACACATATCCCACCCTTTGCTTGCTTTACTCTCTGGAACGTCTTTTACCGCTTGTCTTTCCTTATCCTCAAAATTGATTGTTCTGCTGTTTATTTTAACCTAGTCGCCAGGATGCTAATAGTAGTTGTTACTATCAGGACATGCGCCAATGAAAATTTCCGAGAAAAACGAGCACTTTTACCGAGTCTCCAACACTTTCTGATATTATTTTGAATTTGAGGTGCTCTATAAACACATCTGCTATCTCGTATAATTTTTTAACGAGATGTTTATATCCACGTTTTCACATTCATTGTCTTTTCTGAATCATGTTGAAATTGGGCCTGTTGGGAAATTTACAGCTCTCTTTGATTTTACTGTATAAAGTGACGTCTTCGCGGTCATTATCACACACCTTTATGTGATTTTGGTTTTCATTCTTTCCAAATCACCTTTTGTTCTTGTTCTAAACTTCTTACAACTCAACCATCGATTCAGTCATAACGCTCATCTGTTTAGCCTGATAATTTTGGAATATCTACTTGAATTTAATTGGTTTGATTTCGATCAAACGGATCATTATTTGTCTTCTGCTTTTTCGGTGGTACACATTGAAGGCGACTAGATATTTGTCACTACGTCCGTCTATAATTGTCTACATGGAATTGCATTCACATAGACTAGTTACATCCTTCAAGCAAATCACATTCCGGTTTTGCGTCGGTGCACGACATTCTCACGCAAGGCCACCTTGTTCATGTGCTCCCACACTATCAATTGATAACATCATTATTGACTACAGTCTCCATACCGTAAATTGCTTGTATAAGTGCCTATTCAGTACAAAATCGAATAGGTTATTTTTAATAAATCCACTTGTTTATTTCATCGTATCTTCCCGTTTTGTTTTTCAGAACAGTATTTGTCGGCTTTATTGCTCTGTATCAAAGTCCATGTCGTGCTCTACCTAGAAGTATATTCTTACAACATGTGAGATAGAAAAACAATGTACAGCCCATCATTTGCTTTATTCAGTGAATGAGATAGTTCACATTATTTTCTTCCAGACTGGCTATTTTATTACGGCGAAATATTTTGTTTGATTCTAAAACACTTGAGCTTAGCAAATCCAATCGAGCTTGGCTGAGGATTTTGTTTATGAGGCTAGGTTAACCACGCAATAAAATGCAGCCATATTTGATCCCACCACAATGAAGAATGATTCACGGTACAAGTTCACACACTTTCCGAGAGGAATTGTTTCACGTGAACTCACCTCAACAATCGATTGCATTGATTGCATCGAAAACAGTCGTTGTGGAAAATCCCGTCCAGTGCGCGAACAAACATGTTCGTATCGATTACCAAACCACAAACAGAACAGTACTCACGCTGAATTTCCTATGAGGGACAGAAAAAGGATAGGGACGGAATGCGGATTACAGTTTTGCTTTAATCCACGTAACCAAGTCAATTAAATGAATTTTTCGCGGATCCACTCACTTTCTTTGGTGACCGATCTTCGACAATCACAGTTTGATAAATTACATCTCCTTGTTCTGCACTGATGGTATCCGAAATGGACGAAATCTTCTTAATTGGTGTTGTGGCGACCAAAACTGAACAAAAAAAAAACACCGCATAAATCGAAACTTTACTGATGCCCGTTTGTTGAGGAGCAGATCATGTGTAATAAATGAGAGCGAACAAGCACACGTGCCAATCAACGAAACACGGACTTACTTTGGGCGGATAACTGTTGGGGACATGGTGGATCACAATGGGGTTTGCCATCCAAAACATGGTAGTTGGAAACACTTGAGAATAGTATGGACAAAACAAAAGGACAAAGTTGTGATAACTGAATGATATTATGTTCTAGGCAGCCATGAATCTCTCCCTGACCTAGAATTGATGAATGCAGTTTAGACTAACCGGTAACGGAAGTGGAGNCCGTTCAACACTACTCGTATGTCGGTAAGATACGTTTTGGATACGAAACCCTGATGAAATATAGTTTCTGGCTGTTGATAGATACCGAGGACTTGTTGCCAGACAACCACTGTTCAGCGTTCCACCTTGCATGCACAAAAATTACAATTTAAATTCACTTTATCAATTTAAAATGAGTAATTTAAACAGCAATTTCAAGAAAAATAGGCATCCTGAAGGATCTTTTGAAGTAAAACAAGCAAAGAGAACTAAATATGAATCTGTTAATGAACCCATGAGGAGAGTATCTCACTTTAAAATGTTCCATATGTGCTATGTGATAAATCCACCAGTAGGTCCTGCGTAGTCACTAGTTCACCAATGACCACTCCGCAGTCATTTCGCCTACTGTGACCAAAACCTCGTTTGCCCTTTTGATTAGCTGTCTTTATAACATTGGGAACACACACAAATGGATGAGAAGATTTCCAAATAAACTGAAGGTAACTATCGATTGCATCTACAACTAGACGTTAATGGCTCAACAGTTGGATGAGAGAAACCCTGTACTTCCGCTCATTCTCATCCGAATAACTACATCCTTATAACTTAGTCACTACGGAGGAGTTCAGTATTTGTTTATTCACGCTCAAACTACAGTTTGTGACCTTCAATTAGGATATAGAAAGGCCTGATGTAATGGTTGACATTCGACGCGACTTCGCAGATAGTCAGCACTGCCTTACTTCATTGCCACTAGCAACCAACGTAGTAACTAACCAATTTTGGTTTCAGACAACCTCTGAACAATTTTGAGAAGCAAGTGTTGATCGGCTTCTGTAAAAACTAAATGGTAATGTTGAAAGACGCATGCATTCGACGCTAGTTGTTTAGAGTCCATATTTTGTATTGATGCCTAGATGTACAGTAATCCATATAACCTCTCCAGAGCGATGAATGATGAAAGTTTCCCTAACCCTACATTACAATCTCTGTGGTTAAGGGATTCAACTCTGTCCTGTGTTTCACGCCAGTCATATAGTAAAATATAGCAAAACTCCACTCCAGTGCTTCCCGAGGGCAACTTTGACTGGTTTAACTGGGGACTGTTCGGTAAGGTGAAGTCTAATGAAAGGATGATCAGTCCAAATTAATTCAGCATTCGTGTCTACTTTGGTTCTGTTCATTTTCCATTTTTGCTTATGGTGCACATACAAAGATATAACTTTTAGAAGAGGAAAAACGGCCAGTCAGAATGCTGCCATACAACATATTGGGTTGATACAAGTACAGTTCTTCCAAATCACTCCTAGAAGGCAAATTTGGTTCAAAACTGTTGGAAAGCACCGCGAATCCAGAACGATGTTGATAATAAATTTAGTGACCGCCAAACTGTTAATGACGTTTCTGATCTGAACTACAATTCTTGCATGGAGGCATTTAAGAAATGATAGTTTCACATTATGGATAAATACTTATGATTTTGAGAAGTTTTGTGTGCGTAGATTCAGCTACGGAACATCAAAAATGTAATAATAGAAGAAGTGAAAACTGAAGGGTTATCGTTGAAATCACTAAGGAAGGGTGTTCCTCTGGGTTCGGTTTATGTATTCGGTCAATTATTCAGGAAATGGGGCAAAATAACCACACCAGAAAGGTATCATGCGACATGTCAGACTAAGTAACTATAGCAGTTTTAACCGGTCAGAACATAACCAGTGACGGAATAGAACAGCCTACTAAGTCGGGGATGAACGCAATTAGGATCTCACATGAGAATTTTCATATGCAATCTGAAATAAACGAATTACAAAAATTGCTGCTTAATTTGGCAAAATGAACACATTACCCCCGTTTCTTTCACTTTCTCGAAATGCTTCCCGATTCTTCAGTACCGCTTCTTGAATCATCACTTCCCATCCCTCCTCTTCTTGCTAACCAACTTGCCTTTGATGATTCTAATTCAACACCATACCCGGTATTAGTAAAGTTGTTCCGTAGACCGCTTCTCTCCTGTGCGTTCGGACCTTTTCTATGAAGCATGATTGTCCAACAAATACTTGTCTATGTCTGCTATAGACCTCTCAGGAGTAACTTGTCTTAGAAGTAACGGAGAGAAACGTCCCAAAACGCTCTCACACGTTGTTCTTCTTGATATTATTTGTAATGTATTCATTTGTTCATTGAGGAAACCAGGTACAAGAGTAATAATGGTTTTAGATGCATAAACAAATCTGGTCAGTATCGCTGAACAATATACCCCGTTGACGAATTTGGAAATGATATCGAACTCCACCTAGCCTTATTCATTGTATCAAGACAATTGATACAGGAATATAAATGGGGAGCTTGATGAACAAAATGAAGTAACACCGGGTGTTTCAACACTTATTCAGCGCACTGCGGAGTGAAATAATTCCACTATAGTTCCTGTTTTAATTAATTCAACGGAAAATGTTGAATCGCTGTGACATTTTTCGTATCGCACTGTTGTCACTCGCTTCTTCCCTAACCTATTAGTTTTCCTCCTAATCAACCAGATCCGAAAAAATCTCTCTTTACTTGTTTCCACAGTTATGTCCTAGTAAACTTCTTGAAACCACAGACCTGATGTCTTTGATTAGGCCGAATGCATATTGGCACCGGCTGCATAGTTCATTTTGCCTAAATTGGAATTTTATTGATTTCTTTTGCCCAAGAACCAGGAATACCTAAGTGTGGACAAACGAAACTGGCGTTGCCAGATACGCACAGGCTGCATAGTTCACTCATTGGAGATTCCTTTTGTCCACTAATCTACAGCAATGAGCGCTCACAATTTCACCTCGGCTGGTGATGAAAAACTTGCAGACCAATTACCAAACTCGACGAACAAGTTTAAATGAGTGAAGGAAGATCAAGATTATCCAGGGGCGAGATTTACGTGGAACTACATAACTATTCAGGTGAGAAATACATCATTCCCAGTTCAGGTACGAGAAACAGACAACCAACTGCGTAGTTGTCTACATGTACATGATATTTGTCGATATCGTGCTGATGCAAGGTCAAAAATTAGGAATCGTTAGGCAATGACAAGTCACGAGATCATGATCCACGGCAACAACTAAGAAGGAGGCAAGATATTCGATTCTTAAGGCACTCCATGTAAAGAATTGTTCCCTACGTTTGTCAGAATCACTGATTCTTACATAACAATCGTGAACACAATAGCATATACCTGCTCTATGAATAGGAAATTGTAAAATTACCCCAAACGAGGAGTTCCAAAAGCCTCCACTTATTCCTGAACCACCGTTAAACAAGGAGATTTCGTTTCCACCAGCAATTTTTCCTGAAGATCATACGTTATTTCATTGAAAATAATCAAACATTGTTTTGCGAAACCGGACCAAAGGGTGGCTTATCGGTAATGGACAAAAGGTAATATAACGCAGTTCAGCCTGATTCCTATTCCACTCACCTGAGAAGGGTTTTACAAGCATCACAACGAAAACAATTTTCATGGAATATCCCATTGAGCACGGACAGATAGGGCGTATTTTCTATTGTTCGCCCGCAACCAAAGCATCGTAACTGAGAAGTAGGAACTGCTTGAACTACCTGTTGACAAGATTCATTTGAACAGATTTTTCAAGCATGAATAATAATGTAGTTAAACAATATTCCACATCCAGTAGAGTAATAAATTCACATTCGAAATCGTTACATTTCGCAATTATCAGCTGGCAACTGATGACTGTTTTGACTGTTAGGCACAATGTCGTGTTAAAGCTTTATTGTTGATCGACAAATGCTTTTTGTTATAGTTACATCACCACAGACACCGTTGATTTGCCTAAGCGATGGATGGCAGCACCCGAACAGCAATACAGCTTTCGAAATCGCACTGCAATGATGCATGTGAATAGTTAGAACTGAATTGTAACATGTGATCGAAAGTGCATAAGAGTGAAGAGACAAATTAGGTCAAGTTGATGAATGGGATGGCTTCAGTCCCGATTGTTATGGTGGCTACCGCGAAAACACTTACAGCTGAAGGGATTTCAGATATGTCGTTCTTTCAAAACAGAGTATTTACAAGGTTATGTTAACACAGATGGTTGATCCCCAGTTTTCTTCACCTGAACTGAAAAAGTATGCTCAGTATATCATCAGGAGCTATTATGTTTCTCAGCAAAGTTCCAACCATCGTGTAACCAATATTCTAATAACTGAAACATATTTAGTACTGCCCACAACATAGGGGCGTCCTTTTACTTAGTCATGAGAAATAAGCTTGATTGAAGGTGCTTTTTCTCTAATATGTGGCATCATTTATAATCATTATAAGCTAGTCATGATTCTCCGTTCACTGATTGATATGAAAAAATAGATATTTTTTATGCCCTCAAAGAAATAACCATGTATGAAAATTTCACCTCAGTCGGCAATCAGACATCTGAAAATCTATTACTAGGTGAACTCCACACCCGAGTTACAAATCACCGGATAGAAGAGAAAAACGAACAACTTTGTTTACACGAGTACATATTTTGTGTCATATGCATGTGGTGCAAAGTTCAATGCGAGAGCTGCACTACTAAGGAGCTGGCACACTTTGCAGGTCATGCAAAGCAATGACAACGGTATGATCAGAACAACCACTTTGCACGCTACTCCATGTCCGAAGTGGAAGCCAACACTTCGGTCAACTTGGCGGTTCAGTGGAGCTGTATATGTTTATAACTTCACAGATTCCTTTCATTTTCGGTGATTCGAGCAAAATATCGGTTATTCACGTATAACGTAAATGGTTCCAATTACTTAACGGCACTTTTATAGTTTTTTCACATGCAAGTTCGCCCTAATAATAAACAATCCAACATCATCATACATCGAATGATCTAAAGAAGAGTTACCTCTCGGCATCCTTGAAACTGTAATTTTTTGACATCATCTAACATATTTAAAAATTATGAGTTCTTCATTTCACTATATATCTTATTCACCCTTTCACCACAAAAGATCGATTTGTGGTTTAGCCAGTATCTTTGTTTTAGGTGCATTTGGTTGGTTGCTTGGCAAAATAAAATCATTGTAGCATACAAAGCGTTTGGTGCAGGTGGCATGGGGAATGCCACTTCCCACTAATAAATACAATGCCTTTGACCCGTTAAACCTAAGTGACAATGCTTTCCGTGGGAGGTAAGTGAATGAATTAACCGGAAATTGGTTTGTCTGAAACAAACCTGGGAAACCTGGAGATGCTGACTGGAACAAAGAACCGACTGGTGCTGGTAACCCCGATTATAGTCCTATTACTGACAATTCGTCTGGATAATTGTGATCAGTGAGTTGAATAATCCTCGAGCAGTGGTAAAAAACACAAAACTAAATTATTTCCCCATGTAACTATCAGACTCACATTGGTGATGGTATGATAATTGTGTTTGGTTGTGTACCGTATATGCAAAATTTCGTTCCATCTTATCAATGTAAAATGACCTCGTCACATACCTGGATCTTAAAATAGAACATTTTTTGCATGTGTGCTTCTAGGTTAAGAATATAAGCAATGATGTATTCTAGCTTTGATTGACGGATACGCTGTCCTTATTGAAAACACCCAGGGCAAGTTCACCTGTGTTGTCAATGTCGAAGCACGTCACACGGTGTCACTCAAGTTGGCAAACATTAGGGGGATTGAGGTCGTTATCCGTTAAACAAAACCAGTAGATCACTGTGATCAAAATTCATTTGGCTCATTAATTTAACATCCACTCGGTTCGACATTCGTCTTAATTTTCCGATTGACTTTGGAGCGCCCTCAAAATGTTCCGCTATTTCTTCCATGTTATGTCTGACAATCACCGAGTGTTGTCAACTGCATCTATGGTTTTCTTTGTTCAATAGACCTACCTCAGTGCCTGATCGCCTACCAGCATATCTCAACTGCGATGTGCACTGGTTTTTCTCTAGTTATATAAATGCACGTGAACAGTAAAACAGAAAACAAAATACTCATGAGCTGTACCATATCTGCCCAAATTTTGTTTCCCATTTTGTTCAAAGGCTCCGTTGGGGAGACCGGGTCCTCAGTCGACAGCAATGTGGCCTTCATAATGATCTCCCGAGGTCTATCTACGCTGATCGGAGACGTTAGGCTCCATAGGCTAGATGCAAATGGGGCAACTACCACTGGGTGTTAGCGAACACAATGACTGTGTCACCTGCATTGTTCATACGTCTCGGTATGGTTCCACCGACGGTTAACTAACGAACTTAAATAAGCGCCTTTACACAGGAGTAGTAAACCAGCTTCCGTTTTCGATGCGATTGTTTGATTGTTTGGTGTAGCTTTTTAGCGCTTAACGGTTAACGTGAATCGATATCCACTCTTGAAGAGCTCTTTTGTCACCGAGAGCAGCTTCCGTGTACGTTTTACACATCCTATGAAATAATGTGCCGACAAAACCAATCTTTCACTGCATTTTGGAGAAGGTAGGGAGAGCAAAGAAACAAAACTTTCAAGTTTAATGTAAATCGGGGGCTGAATTGCTGTTTTCTTACTACTAGGCAGTCCAATCCGTGGTCTGCGCTCTCTTATTGTCTAAGAAATTATCTTGGTGGTCTCGTTCATTGAGGAGCGAAGTAATTGGCTCAACTGATAATAGTCTATTAAGTAATATAGACAAAATCACCCGACCTTATGCGCACATATGTTTCGTTTCAAGAAAGACAGAGAGCAAGTCATGCTAAGTGAGTAAAACCAGAGTTGACCGGGTATAGTTTCACAGGGCCACAGTTCAACCGAAATTCCATACCAAAACCAGTCAGTGCGCTTTCCCTTTTTACAGAGTTATTTAGGGGTTTGGAGCCTCGAAAACCTCAATAGGGTCGGGTAGGATGTCTGGGATTGTGACTGGTCACCATTTCCTTACACCTCGCGAAATGCTCCTATATGACCAAACGTCTCAGACAGCCTCTGCTGAGGAAACCCTACTCACTGCCTTCTCGTGGCGGAGGTGTTTTTCCACCAATGTAAGAGTACGGAAAACCAACATCCCTGGCTATATATAACCGGGTTGTTGAAGCGTTGGAAGTTTGCCCAAAGGAGTTGGCTAAAAATGCTGATTCCAAGCCAACTAAGAAGAGGCATACGAACCACACGCATGCCTTCCTGGTTGTGGCAGTGTTCATCCGCTCAATTGGGCATCAATTTGT
>UZAN01040123.1:18299-31535 GCA_900618425.1 Echinostoma caproni | reverse complement strand
TGCTGAGGAAACCCTACTCACTGCCTTCTCGTGGCGGAGGTGTTATTTCACCATAGTGAGAGGACGAAAAGTCAATATCCCGGAGCTCTAACTGGGTTGGTGAACCATTGGCAGTTCACCTAAGGGAGTTGGTCAAAATCCCTGATTCCAAACCAACCAAGAAGAGGTTTACAACCCCCACACCTTTCCGGTTGTGGTAGTGGTCACCAGCTCCATTGCGCATGGAGGTGTATTGGGCACCTTGAACGTTTGACCCCGTCCAAAGGGCGTATAATCCAATGAACTGGACAGCGTCTCCCGAAGAATTGCGGACCCTGAGCTCTGTCCTATTGTCTTGCAAGTCTAGCTTTCTGACCAAAGCTTCGGGTTGGGACCCCGAGGTTACCCTCTTCATCAGCCAGGGCAACCGGAAAGTAACATGCCCACACACCACATAAACATATTCTTCAAATTTATTTCTGTTCATATGTTGTGGTACACTTGCCATTTTTCTGTAACTGGTTACGTGTTGAATAATTGGGGCTTGTTAAACAACATGCACCTCTGGGATTAATCAGCCGGAAATAAGTACAAGATAAGGAGAGGCAATTTTAATTCGTTTTTGTCTTCTCCGGGCTGAGATAAAACCTTAATAACAATATTCGTGTGATGATATATAGCTTAGAGCGACGATAAACCGTCTGTTTTAAAAATGCATACGTACCAGTTGTAGACTCACCTTAAAAATGTGACATAAAGAAACAGGGTAACCAAAAGAATGCATTTCATTTATGGTAACCATGTTTCTTTTAAATTTGATTCGATACAAAGTCAGAATATCCCACATCGTTGACTGTCATTCAGACTCATGTAATGCGCGATAGCATAATAATCTAAATTAAATGACTATCCGTTGTTTGGCTATTTGAATCTATTCACTTCAAATCTTCAAATGGATATTGTTCATAAAGATTATTTTACTGTGACTACTCACATCTAGGGTCAAACAGATTTCACCTAAATGATTATTAAACCCATCTTCTTTGGAAGGTAGTTAATAGTCACAAAAACAGCCGGAAACGTAATTTTTGTACCGGAAAACTACTAGAAGAAAAACTACCGCGGATTGATTCCCATCTTGGTTACAGTCAAAATTTGACGCAAATCGTTAAGCAACGTTTGGTTAATCCAGCCCGGGGATATGTTGTTCAGTAATTTGGACCAAGCTTTCTTTGAGGGCTTTTGGGATTCGCCGGGAGTCTGATTTGACCACTTGTGCAACGGAAAGAGGGTGAGTGAGCCAGCGGTTGAAACGATGTATATCAAACTTGGATTGAACCCGCACTGGTGGTTTTCATTGAACAAACAAGATATTTTAGGTTTAAGTAAATCGTTTGTTTACTTAGCCCATCTCCCACAAACAGCCTCACCTTGTCATGTTTATATCATCGGTGTCTAACAAAAAAGAACTGGTAAGAACGTAATTTAACCTGCTACAACCCTGATGAATGATGAACAGATTAGCAAGTTTTCCACTGCTCAACTGTGTTCGCAGCTGTCAAGTCACTCCATGCAGAACGGTGGTGATGAATATTAAGTTCAAATGCTTGAGGGACAGTCATAAAAAACCTACCGGACAAAGAAGTTCACCCGTTTCTGAAGATTAAGCACTATTCGTTTTCAGCGGAACTCGTTTATATTTTATTCTACAGTCTGCGATGTTCGTATTTATGTCTACTATCTATGCTCGTTCACTTGAAACACTCAGTATAAACCTGTTCATCAGCTTAGCTTCGTCGACAAATAAACACCCATTAATTATCTGCCTATTGAGCTTTTCTCCTGATCGATCGACTTGAGCTGTCTATGCACCGCTTTGCGGTCAGACGATGAAGTCACTGGTTTGATGGGTGCATGCCCGACTGACAAGAACTTCCGCTATGCTTCGCCTCTTTTATCATGCAAAATGAGCAACACAGAAGACTTTTATGCTCTTTACATATTGACTGAGTAGATATTTTGATATGTAGTGTGATTGTCAGATCACCGCGGACACCAGTATATCACATACCTTTGAACAACAAAAAATGAAATGCGACCAATCAAGTGAGTTGTCCGAAAAGAATACGAATAAGGAAAGTTATATTTTCATGATAAAAGATATTTATGATTTATCTAATCTTATTGATTATCATGTAATGCGTAACATTTTCAAATAGTCTCACTAGATTAGCATTCAGATATGATAAAACAGGATTAGCGTACGTAATCCTATAGATCAACTGTTGAAAATTACTCTATACAATCTTAGAGGAGACTTCATTATGTAAGTTCCAACCCCACCGTGACTTTGAATGTTTTCACTCCTAGGGTACATGGACACTTTTGAAATTCTTTTAACCAGAAAAAGAACATTGTTCTCTTTAACCGACAATACACTCATAGCGCTTTGTTCTTATCTATTTGCTCGTAACCTAAGGGGATAAATTAGACGGACTTAGTGGTTATATTTAGAAATAGCTTCAACCGAGAGTAAAATTGTCATATTCCTCCCCAAGTAATGTAATTTGTAACTCACTTGGGTCGGAGACGGTGTTCGAGATTGTGTATTGTTTAAATATGGGACTTCCGGGGAATCTTTACCCTCGTAACAGACCACGTTCATATCCTTGGATGTGTGAATGAGTGAAACGAAAGCGAGAGGTGCGGGTGTGGGTGAATTCAAATGCGAATGAAAAATGTGTGGTTTATGATGCTGCACACATGTACATTTGCGTTAGATGAACTTTTATGGTTAGTCAGGTGCCGAAGACACTTGAATGGGAAGCATACAAAAATGATAATGCGGATGAATAAAGTACGGGGTCAAATTAAATTATAACAAATAAGCGTAATTGGAATTTGACGATGAATGCAAATGAACACAGTGAAACAATATATGTACTGTTACGTGTGAAAAGAGAAACAATGACTACGTCAGTATTTTATTCAGTTTGATGTTCTGGGGTTCAGTATTTCGGGCAGAAGAAATGAATGCCGTCAACAAATTAGGCTTGGTTTTCGATGATCGTAACCTGTCACATCAATCAATATTTGCAACTATGAATCGTTTTGTAACCGGTCTACATAGATGTCTATTTTTGATGACTGCATCACGTGTACTCTGGATTTGTTTCAACATTTACAGATCGGTTCATGTGACAAGCATTTTTGCAACCAAGACGTAGTCAGGCGGATTGCATGGAATCCAATGGAATGGATTTTTATCAAGTTGAAAGATATTGGTGAAACACACACTTCATACGTACGCCACAGAACACGTTATAAAGCAACCATTGCATATGAAACACAGGTTTCAAATCATTTTTTCTGGATTAAATGTTGGGGCTGAACACATGTTTGATTCTGAACGGAAAGCTGTCAACTGACTTGAGTAATATGCTGTTTTACACTCAACAGAGCACCTTTGGTTAAATCAGTGAGAACTGAAAGTAAACTTTTAGGGACGCTGAAACTAGTCGTTTGCTCCAATAATGTCTCTCCGTGGTGGCAACTCACACTAGTAGTATAGTACAACCAAACGTTTGCAATACTACAGAATACTCTAGTAATTGGATTGTACCATGATAGAAATAAAGTGTGAAAAATTAATATAGCATAGGTGATTTTGTTGGTTAACTATGATGTACTGAATTTGACAAGAACCATGATGGATGTTTTTGACATCAAACCAACATGAAAATACACCTTGTTATACTTAGTATGAGTGAACTGGAAATGTGAGACGATTATGATAAAAGAGGAAAAATGAACTAGGCCGTGAGTGGTTATATTGAAAACTTAACCCATTTCATCATGAACAGGCTTTTTTATTCCATTATTCCTATGTGACTTGAATCTGTTTCGTTACTGTCCAGCCCAATATATTCAGGTTGTCTGAAGAAAAATTAGCAAGAGCCCAACGGTTAACTGTTTATGCATAGAATTGAAATAGCCACATCCTTCTCGTGCACCATGCACATGCGCAGGTACTAATAATAAGGATTTGAAATAATACAGGTTTTGAAGAGGAAGGTGGTATTATTTAAACTCGTTTGAGCGGTAGTGGTGCGGGGTTGGAGGGAATTAATATTTTCATTATGTTTTCTGTTCTATAAGTAAGTACTCATTATTCTAACTCTCTTGTAAATTTCTTTTTCAACCAGTACTCCCACTACTAAGCCAATAATTTTACGTTCCGGAAATCTTAGTGTTTTGAACTGTCCGAAATCTGTGGAGAATTTTGATAACAGTAAGTGTACACGTGGTTTTAAAGCCTGATACTATTAAAATGAAATTAGGTTAGAACCCAGCCAACCAGTCAATATTATATGCAATCCGTGTTCATTTGGGATCATAAATAAGTATTTACGTTTTACATTATAATACCATGACTTATCACCTTTACATTTTGCCACCGCACCAGGGAAAAACAATCAAAATGGCAATTCCTCATCATCCAATGGGTGTCAATTTCAACTAATTCAGTCCTATATCACCTGAAAATGGATTATGCTTTGTAATTGAAAAAGAGAGATAGCATAAAAGTACTTGTTGACTACTATCAAACGTTCGAAATTTCTTCAAATTGAGTCACAATCGTTCACAAACATTTTAGCACATGAATGAAAGTAGCGGCAATATAAAAGCTGCTTAGTTTTTTTCATAATGACCCTGGCCGATAACGACGACTGGATAGAAAGACATTGCAAGCCAACGCGGGATGTGTAGCATTCGACAACGGTTAGCATCATGAGATTAGCAAAACATGTATACTGCACAATAGGGCATGGCTAATAAGTGGCACATTTGATCCAACCGGTATCTGATGCCAATTTCACTCGTCTTTGAGTCATGCAAATCAATCGAATATGGGCGGTAAATGTGTGGTTTCATGGTGACCATAAAGACAATGAGGAGTGTGAAAATAAAGGAAAGCGAATACTGGAGTTGTATCTCGAATGCAGTTCGATGAGCACCTCATTATTTTTGACTATCCAATCACTTCCGTTGAAAGGAACCAGTCTAACACATTACTTCCCAGTTTAGCGATCGCGCACGCGTTTTCGATAACTTTTATCGGCAAAATCAACTTTGAAGGCGCATGCCTCAGGTTGTTTGTGCATTTTGTTGCACTGTTTCAAGACTTGAGATTAAAATGCGATTTTGTGAAAAAAGCTTCGCATTTAATATTAACATGAGTTATTGGTGCGGGAGGCAAATTATAGCTTGACAATAATAATGATGATAGTAATAATAATTAGAGCGGTTAGATCAGCCGCGTCATGCAAAACCACTGAACTTGGACAGAAAAGGTGGAGTTATTTCGGATGTAGCTGTGCCGAAATCATCACGCGATCGTGTATAGAACAGCCCCTTTTCTCGTAACTCACCTCTATTTTCTGTTCTATAATCGGAGTACCTCCATCGATGGATATCTCGGCCACTGAACGATAATTCTGGTGTTAGGGATAAATGGCCAATTCATGTGGTGGGCATCGATCACTTTAAACAAAGTTTGCACTGATAATCCCTAAACTTTTAACTTGAAATAGAAATACACATGATTACTAAGAGATCTGAAGCTGAAAAATTTCTGCTTTCAGTGGTTGATATTTCTTGATAGCTCCCTGTATTTAACAGCTGTTATCATCGATAGTTAAGTCAAGTTTCGGAATGAATGATGATTCAGAAATATTTGTGCGGTACCGGGCAAGTCTGAGACAGCGATACACCCCCGACCTGAATTAATTGCATCAGTCAACCGATACATAAACACCACCTGGGCTGGTTATTATGTTGTAAACTCTAACGTTATGACATGCCTATAAGTTTCCAGGACCATGATACTTTTTCCCAGAAACACCTGAAGATCGTGACGGTATGGCTGTTTTTCAGCTAGGTCGTCCCATTCGCTGAATACTTCACGAGGGACAGCGAGAAAAGCTTTCTAGAGCATGGACCATAAGGTTATAACTCTAATTATCATTAAAACGATAATTAGTTTTAAAAGATGTTTAAATTTGATTACGAAAACATTTTCTTTCGCAAAGTAGGGCGATAATGTAGTTAGTCTTTCTGCTGTTCTAAGACCGCATGTTGCCGAAACAACCTAAACAGTGAGTCTTTCACTGCCAAAAACTGCAATTACCCATAAAATTCATTAATCAGAAATCAGATATTGCAACAACTTTCCAGTGTTTCATTTTGGGTCGGTTTCTGAAAGCAGAATGGAACCACGGTTACAGTAAGACCTCATATTATATTATTTATTCAAGAAATACTCGTTAAGCATAATCCCCATGGCCCAATCCCCGTATTTTAGAGCGCACATAGTAATGTGTGTCCATTTTAATCCGACTTGCCACGTTGCACAGTTGCCCGTTCATATGCAGGATCAGCTTTTTCATGGATTTCAGAAAACATTATCCAAACTGAAGTTGATTTAGGGGTGTTCAGCACTCTTTTATGTCCTGGTAGAATAAATATTAACTTAAAGCAGTTCCTTCAAGCTCAACTATTCTGTTGATCTGGCAAATGCGTCGGTGAAAACTTAAGCATTTACAGGTGCATTGATTTCTTTTAAGAAAGCACTTGCACGTCAAACTCATTAAGCTTTATCTCAAAAGATCTTTTGTAATTTAGTGTCAATTGTCCTTTTGAATCGTTCTTACAAACAGAGAAATCACTTGGATTCTTTCGATACTGCAGTTTTACTGTTTGCATTGTTAGAACTTTATGATTGTACATATTTATTTCACTTCATTCACAACGGTTGCATGTGTATGCAATTTAAGTAGAAAGCGAACTAATAGAAACTAACGAGAGCTTGGTTTAATTGTAGGGGTTCCAACGATGGCAAGAAAAACAGTTACATTGTAATTGAATGTTAACAAGTGAATAAATAACCCGACTTAAATGGATTTAAATGGATGGCAACAAAATTGACAAAAGGTTTGCATAACATGACATACTCCGAAATACTGCAAATATTGGAACTATACTTATCTCAATACCGCCGACTTTGGGGGGGGACCTAATCTTGGAATATCACATACTGCATCAACCCAACCACCCTTGCCGTTCTATGCTGATTTTATCTCAAAATAATCACCTCAGGGGACATCCACTAAAGTTGAAGACCCAGAGCAGCCAGCCGGCATCAGTCGTTTGCAGTCAGATTGTGCAGCGTATGGAATTCTCTTCCATCCGATGAAGTGTGTGCTCCTACAATTGAACTATTTAAATTACAACTTGACAAATCACTGGAACACTTAAAATTTTGACATCCGTGAGTGATCATGCAAATTGTTATTATTATCATTTTCTCTTTGTGAAGTTATTCAAAATTATCTGTAAAAATCCTACGCCGCATTATAAGCTTTAGCATTGTTAAATCGCCCATAATAAAAGTTTGACTTTGAATTTGATATCCTGATAGTGACTTGTTGTTTCCCTAAAGTACTGAAATATTCGATTTTGTAACCCTCTGAGACGAGTGTTTCAACTGCAGTAAAACCGGGGCAGAAATTTTATAGATTTCCTTAATAAACATACTGAAAGTAATCTAACTGATTTGCGGAAAATAAATATATCACAACTCATTTTTTTAAATTGCTTTTCTGGAGCTCCTAGTGTTTTGCAGTTTTCGTACCAACTATAAACGTGGCATGTGCAGATTGACTGGAAATAGCTCAGGCTAAGTCATCATAATAGCACAAGACACAACACATGAGTATCGGAACAAATTTGATAAACAACGATATTATCTACACAATATATCATCGTTAGCCAGTCCGATCAGAAGCAGGCCTCAATCGATCACAGCAACCATATATTCCATATTATGCCTGCTGTCTGTAGGTGTCTGACCATTGGTTGACGGATTCGATCGTACCAAAGCTTCTTAAAGTTCAGACGTGTTCGACGAATTCGCAGCAGGGAGTTCACAATACATCAAAACCACATTCGTTTGTCGATTGTTTTTCTATGAACGGCACATGTTTATCTGCATTCGTGTTAGGCGAGAGTGCATGCAGTGCATGTTGATGGAAATTCTGACGCAGTATGACCTATCACTATTCCTTTTCTGTGATACAATCGACGAAAGAACCGTAATCGGTGAAACGTCCTATGAATCACGTAAATGAACTGCTTTTAAATAGCAATAAACTGCCTTAAAGTGGTCAGTTCTCGATTTATTCCTTCTTGTTGAATATATGTGGCCAAATTTAATGAGCCGTTTCCTTTGTTATCCGCACCCGATATCTGACCTTTGAGTTCAAACTGATCGAGTCCCTAATACATCTGGAGAACATAAGTTTTACAATGTTATTTCCACGATTTTCGAAATGTTACGATGAATTCAACTCACTTTGGTCGTGCTCATTTCCGTACGGAAGACACCACGCGACCCGTGTTATGTGGAGCAGATTGACGAAACGTGGTGAACCTGCAAGCACGCACGCACGTAAGGCGCACACACGCACGCTTGCAAACGCATGTTACGTGCGCACATCAGCTTATTCAGATAGGTACTCACAAGCACGTGTGCAAGGGCACATAAATCTTGGGGTGCATGGTAAAAACCACACTGAAGCACACACGAACAAAGCTGAAAAGCACTGATATGAAAGGCACTCTCACAGTCTGAACTATTCACGCTGCAATAAGTCACTGGATCTGACTGTCATTTAGCTGAATTAAACCTGTCTGTGACAAGGTAGATTAACTATAGTCGACATGCACTGGGTCCTCTGATTTTTTCTGTTTGACTCAACCACGCATGTACACATGCTTCGGTGTCAGAGATTCGTGGATGACAGGCCTCCATAGCGACGCACATGTCTGTTTCCATTGCGTTTGTGTTGTTGTGATAGCTGTCGTGGTTTTTGCTGTTGCTGTTTGTATCAAGTGCGTGTGGCAGAAACCATGTCAATCAGTTACGAGAAAAGATGTGTCATCAACGATTGCTGGTAATTGTTATACTGCTTGTCAAACCGTTGCCGATAGACATGCTATAATATCATTAACACGCATCAGTGTGACCGGAGCACCACAAATCCAGCGAGCTTGCGTACGCCCTGATGTCTATACAAACTATTTTCTACTGCATTCCAAGTTTCAAATGGCAATGAATGACTGAGGCAATATTTCTTTCACGTGCCCTGAAGGAAACAGTGCCAAAAACTGTTACGTACTTAAGAGAAATGAGAAGTTAGCAGAAAAAGCATTTGAATCAACAGAAGATGAACAGGTTATTTTTCAAATCACCTCACCTCCGGAAGATCGATAGTGCTAAGCAGGAAAGATACTCTTTTTCTATAAGCCAGTTATTTAACAGACTCTAATGAATAGGCTCATGATATGAAATCATCACAATCTGGATTTCATTAGCCGTCTATTCTGTCATAGTAGTTTGAACAACAGCTGGACAGATGAAGTTGATCGGTTCGTGGGCTTATTTTGCGAAACAGAAACCAGCCAGTTCCGTTTGAGTAGCACAGAATGCCCCAAAACTAACGGTGTAGCGCTGAGCGCAGCTGTAGAGGAACTGTCTGCCAACAAATAGGTATTAGGTTTCGAGAACGACAGTCAAATAGCTCATGGTCGATTACTCATTTATGGGAGTTACAAGAACTTAACCTGATACATGTAAAAATAAATGATACTTTTACCAGAACCCCGTAAATCCGTGTTCACTCGGGTCCCTCAGTAGCAGACGGTTTTATCACTCATTGTTGGATAACTCCCTTACTGTCTTTTTCTTCCAAATCGACACGTGAATATTTTTTCGAAGGACACATTTTAAAGTTGTAACATTAACCTACTGTCTATGGTGCTTATCACTATAATCAAAATATAGATGGAACAGCATAAAATACATGGAATTTTACATAATCTTGGGAGGAAATGATACACAGGAAACGAACTGATAACGGTTGGGTTTAATTCGGGAGGAAATAAGGCTTTTGTGTTTGCATTTGCAGTGTTCATTTTTCGGACCCCAACCTTGAAGACGGGAGACCTACTCTACCTAATCAATCTGTACATTTCTTCGGGCCTCATTTCTTCGTCACCTGATAATTTCCATGCGTCTCCCTCCAAACTGGAGCTGCAACTAAGAATAAGGTGAGGTGCGATAGACGGCAGCTCGCTATGCGCAGTAAGTGTCCTAACCACCGAAGCCAACTCATCTGAATTCTGTGATAACAAATTTTCCACCAAATACGCGACGACGTACCTGAGAGTTACTTAAACGCTCGTTTCATCCAGCCCGCGCCAAACTACGTAAACAAAGTCAAAGTCAAAGTTTTATTATGGGAATAGCTTACAAGCTGGTGCTTCTCTTGTCCCATAGGATGTTTACATAGATGAATCGTTACACATCAAAAAAGGAGTCACATAGGGATCCGGGTAGGAGATAGAGAATGTAGGCTACAGTGAACCCCGTTTGCCTTTAGTGTACGAATGTGAGGTGTGCCAAGATTTTGTCGGCAATCAAAGACGTCCAGACGATTAATATCTCCCAAGCGAATATCAAAGGTCTCAAAACCGTAAAGCGCATATAACATTCAGTTACAAAACTTGAAAGTCTGTCGAGGGCGCTTTGCGCAGCCTCCATGCATTCGGACAGACAAAGGTTGTTGTCGGCATACTCTAAATCGCACAACTTTTCTCCAGCTGCTCATTCAATATCAACATTTTGCAGACTGCAGAAATAGGCTGATCTTTCAAGTTGGAAACATTAGACCAGGCTGGAAACAAACTCGTCGCGAGGCTGAAGTCAGCTTAATGAATAATACTTAAAAATAAATATATTTTCACTTCCTCTTTCATTTATTGAATATACTAATGTACAGTCAACTTTCAGGAAAGGAGCTGTGGCCATACAAAGGCTGTCTAGGGAAATACAGGTCCCCAAAAGGCAAAATAAACTCGATTATATGTTCTGATAAAACTCCGAACGTCAAGGCACTGATCAAAGAGGAGTTTAACCACCCAAATATATATATTTCTCCAATGACATCTTGTAAACAAAAAATCCAAGATCGGCATCGCATGAAACCATAAGGTGGTCAGAATGCAAAATTGTCCTAGGGTAAAGCTACAGGAAAAACCCTTACCGCAACACTTATTTATCTGAGAATACTCACTCTTCCTCCGGCAACCACTTTCTTCCCTTTTGAGTTATAGGGGCCATTGCCACACACCAAGTTCCAATGAACCTCTGTATTATAAGTTTCATTTTGGTATTAACCATTTTACTTCATTAATCAATTGACCGGTGGGCTCTCTCCCATGGTTGAAAGGCTGCTTACACATTTTCAAAGTGATTAGTGAAATACAGCTTAATTTCTGGGCTAAAGCATGTACCTAACTTGACTTGATTTGAAAATAAATCTAAAACACATCATTTCAGATTCGCTGCTGTCACTCTGTAGCCAAATATAACACAATACCCAATGATTTCTCCGTGCTACACCAGGTGATTCACTAAGCCGGAAACATTGTTGAGAATAAAGTTCGGCTGTAAATCATTTGCACTTTTAGTCGATGAAAATGGATCAAATGACAAGGGGTGAGCACAGCGCACAGATCCATCCACACCCTTCTTGAATCGTCTGTATATCTGGTGCAAAAGGTAGACCGTTCTTTTTCAACCTTTCGCTGCGTATTAAATCCCACTCATAATTATCACTCCATATCATTATCACTGCATAATGGATTGAAAGAAGGATGACAAAACAGATTTGGCCCGGTTCATCTGTGAAAAAGTGCACAAATAATTTCCTACCAACCGGACCGATTCAGAGTGGAGTAGTTATGCTAAGAAGTACGCCAGTTACCATGGAGAAGTTGAGTAATAATGTGAAAAGACGTGCTTTCAATCGCCCAGCCCAGTTCAGAGAAAAACAAATGTCACTGCTTTACACCTTTATGATGGATAGTTCCTTTGAACAATCTTTCATGGTACCAACCATCCGGGAAACGGGTTGCAAAGCGGCATCCGTGGAGCTAATGAATGTTGTCTCATATCCGACACTCAGTAGAACCGCGAAGGACTCTTTGTAACATATATCCCGGTTTATTTATGAACTCGTCAATAGAGGCAACTGCTCCTCATAAGAAAGTTGCCGAAAAACAACCGTGAGTAGAATAATTTAACCGCCTCAATTTGATACCCCAAGGAGCACCTGGTACAGAGTCAACATCGTTCGTGGTATCATAAATAACTGTAACTCATTTTTATCGTAACCTGTCTTAATCACTAAAATTGAAGGATCGCAGATGTATTTAGTCTGTGAAAGGATGCGACCGGTTGATCAATGGTATAATAATGCTACGAAGCTGAGGAGCGAAAGGAGAGGCTGCAGAATGCAGATTGTTGGTATTAGAAATTATGGATAGCACCTAATTATTATTCCGGGAATTACAGAGAAGAAATGTGATTGCTGATAGCTAGTGAATGAGTTGGGTTCAGTTCGTGCTATTCAGGTGAAATACTGCTAACTCACTGGATCCGAGCATCACTGTTAAGTATTTTGTTAAGCGTGCCTTTCAATGTCAGAGATTTGTAGGCAATCGCACTTGATTCAGAGCAATCGGTGTTAGTTGAGGGAATCCGTTTTAACTCCAAGCGAAGTTTTATTTTTCGGTATCTTGCAAACAAATCAGCTGTCTTAATCCGCTAAAATAAAAACCAGCAAGTTTATCTGTGAACAATGCACTATTTTCTACAAAATGAATATAATCCAGTAGACGCCAATGACTCCAGGGAAGTTGAGTCATAATGTGAAATGTCTACACAATCGCCCAGTTCAGTTCAAAGTAGGAAAAATGACACTGCTTTCCACCTTTATGATAGGTAGCTCGCTTGCACAATCTATCGTCGTAACACATACGGGAAATATACCGCTAAGTGGCATCCGCGGTACCACTGAATCTTTTCTCTTATTCAACA
The DNA here is from genome assembly GCA_900618425.1 of Echinostoma caproni. Lineage (NCBI taxonomy): Eukaryota > Metazoa > Platyhelminthes > Trematoda > Plagiorchiida > Echinostomatidae > Echinostoma > Echinostoma caproni. Next base: position 18,553 of record UZAN01040123.1, on the reverse strand, counting down.
TTCAGTGATAAGACAACCGTGAGTAGAATATTTTGCCGACCTATAATTAACACCCCATGGATCCCCCAGTTCAGAGTTGTCATCATTTGTGGGATCATGGATAACTGTAACTCATTCATATCATCACCTGTCTCATTCACCAAACTATAAATGATAGCACAGATGTAACCAGTAAGTGAAAAGATGCGACGGGTAGAGCAATGATACAATAAAGATAAGAACCTGTTCGATGAAGCTGAGTTGCGAAGGGAGAA
>UZAN01040123.1:0-12835 GCA_900618425.1 Echinostoma caproni | reverse complement strand
TTTAGCCTCGCGATGAGTTTGTTTCTAGCCTGCTCTAATGTTTCCAACTTGAAATGTTAGCTTTTCTCTGCAGTCTTTTTCCGCGCGCACTCACCTGCTTGTTCACATGGAACTACATATAGTGGCTAGATTCCTGAGGTCGGTTACCCATGTGCAGATTTCTTCACAGTACAACAGATGGGTCCGCATTTGCTAAACCTCTTGAGTTCGTCATCAGCAAAGATAAATCCCAATCTGCTATGGATGTTCCATCACTATTTACTATCACTTCGCTACTCGAAATTTCCGATAAGCACTGTGTATGATTGTGACTGTAAGCACTGGCCTTCCGCTTGAGAGCCCTGTTAGCCCGCTGGTAACCTCACCACATGATCTCCTCAGGGGACATTTTTTCGAATCCTACTTCCACCGCCTGGCTTTCCCCATTCGTGTGTTGTAACGGAGCACTTTGATCGACTGCTTCCCCCTTCCTGAAAATCGTATTATTTTGAATTAAAAAAGGAAGTGAAAATGAAACAAATTATATAGACCTTTGTTTAATTGAGCTCATTTGAGCTTCACAAACACCAAGCACTACGTTTGAAGCTGTGTCGTGATTTCGGCTCCCAATCCCGAAGTTCGTTTCACCAAATCCAGGCCGGTACATAAAACAATTCCAAACTAGAATGAGATAGTTTGCTTTTCTTCTCTTTGTTCTGAAATTGCTCTTATTATGCATCTCACTTATGTCTTCCTTTCAAGCTTTGATTANCGGTTGCCGAATTTCTCGTTTTTGGGTAGTCTGACTGTTGACAGAAGGTTACAATCAACCATGCTGTGAGTTCGTTTACATAGATCAATCTCCTAAGCTATTTTTAGTGTTTTCGATTGAGCAACGAATAGCAAAAATCTTCTCCGGGGAAAAATGAATCAAAAGTCAGTTTGATTCTAGAAAGGACTATCTGAATGAGCCTTTGTCCACTGAACACGAGCAACATTTAAACAAATGTATTGATTCAGTTATCCGGGAGACTCTCGGGTATCCTTGGCTGAGGTAATCTGTTCACTGTACCATTTTTTCAGCTCTGACCATTCCACATCAGCACATCTAGCCAGGGAACAGACTTCACAAGGATTATCTTTGTTCAGATCCAGCAGTCTCTACTGTTCAATAATGGCAATGAACATTATTCATTCGAAGGAACGTACGATTTATAGTGGCGATGCCTTGATTTTCCGGTTGTTGTTGGTATACCTTTTGATTGCATAGGTTGATCAGAAGTAAGTCAGGTCAAGTGAGGTTAATATAGAAAGAAGATAAATGTCGCAAGATGTTAACATTTCGCTTAGTCTTCTCAAATGCTTACTTAAAACAAATAAACTTATATAGCACATGGGGTTATTTAGTTATGGTGAATGGACATGTGCAAGCATACAAAGATTACTAAACCCTGAAGCAGAAGGTCAACTCCACGGTAAGTGGATTGATTGTATCAAAAACTTTTGTGCGCGTAAGGTCGGGTGATGCAACCGATTAAGCAACGCTTCACTAGTTGCCAAGAATTTAGCATTGCGATTACGGAAAAGTGGTTTGAAAGATGAAGGGGGGTCAACTGTGTATCTTGTTGTAATGAAATGTACTGCAACAGACGACCATGGATTTCTTGTAATCGCTTGACAATCAATTGTCGGTTGCGTCACTAATTTACCAACCACTTTGGAATATGCAATAGAAATGTTTGTGATAACCAGCAAAGAGCACTGGACAGCTGTTTCGTCCTCCTTTGGACTCGTCAGCAATGCGTACTTTTTGTGTCCCTGTGAGGACTCCAACCGCAAACACTTGGGTCCAGCCTTCAAATCGTCACCTCTGAGCTACAGTTGACAGTCACCACCTTATGCGAATGGCTCAATCAATTTCAGAGTAGCAAGCTTGGATTAGCCTATTCGTTTGTTAATAGGCATTAGACGATCTTGAAGTTACTACCCTTAAATTGATGGAGCCATTCTCACAGGTTCATGACTGTCGACAGTGTAGCTCAGAGGTAAGGGTTTGAGGTCCCAATCCAAATTTTCGCGGTTCGAGTCCTGACTGGGACACAAAAGGTACTCACTACTGACGAGTCCCAAGGAGGACGAAACAGCTGTCCAGTGCTGGATATCACAAACATTTATATTTCAAACATTTCTATCGCACGTAAATGCATGAAATTGTGGGGAATTAACGATCTCTCAAGAAGCGAAACTCACACCCAAGAACATCAAGAGTGCCTGGTGCCTCTTAACAAACGAGTAGGTTAATCCAAGCTTGCTAATCAATAACTTTGTAATATGTTCGGCCATTTGTTGCGAGAGTTGGCGGTTTGTTCTGCCTATGTATGCGTCACCGCAACTGCAGGTGAATTGATATACAGTGTGTGAGACAGAACCGGTTTGCTAGCCATGTTTACGTTTGTCTAGATCAATTCCTCGAGTAGAGGTAATGAGTCTGAGTTGAGAAGCTGGAAATGTATTGTTTAGAGCTGTACTCAACTTGTGGCGCATATCATTCATTGTAAATGTGGTTTGTTAAACGAAATACTAACATCTCGCAACATTTATTCTTCTTTCTATATTGATAAGATGGATAAAGGGGACTCAATGCTTCCAGTGAAGTAAAGTTTTATGCACCCAATGAGGTATATTTTTAGGGCTTTCGGCCAGTTACAGTGAAGATAACAATAGAAATTAAAAAATAATAAAATTTCACCACCTTAAGATGAATGGATGCGTAAAAAGCTAATGTGTTAGTTGATTTTCCAAGTCAGTAATGTTAGTTACTCGATTTGTTCAGATAAAAGTAACTGTCGACATCTTCTTTGCTGAACTACTAAGATCAGTTTAGTATTTTCTCAGCGAACTGAACAATTTGGCTCATTGAAAGGGGAAGTAGTGCGAAGTCACTCACATCTGCGCTGTGCCTAACTGTTACTGCACTTTGATCAAACCTAGAATAATAAGGGGTTGAGAACAAGCCTCTCCAACTATTCAAGAAGTAAAGAATCCCTGTAGTTCATACTAATCAACTCGATCAATCAATTCTCATCATTTTCGCTTACTACCTACAAAGGATAAGAGAAACAGATCTAAAAATCGTAACAACAACCTATTGAGGTTATCCACACTTCCGAAGGCAGAACGGAACAAAGGCTGACCCCTGCTCTTGTTAAATGTCAAGGCATAGTACAAGATGAGCTTCGTCAATCCGACAGGACCGTTGTCCAGTGGTTAAACGATAAGCGGTTGTGAAACTTATGTTCGATTTCAGATAACGAGAAGTTTATTATATACATGTACTATGAAAGTGAATATTATAGAATCAAAACAGAAAACTTTTAGTTGTGGGGCTATCCGGTCCCGTGTATGCCAACAAGGCGCACAATATCTAGCAAAGAGGTCCGCGAAAAGGTCACCAAAAGAAACGAAATGAATGTACGCAGATAGAGGTATTCAAGAGATAAGGATCACTAATAACATTGACGCGACAGGGGTGGACAGGCGGAAGTGAATGCAGAGGATGGCTCAGTTTCTCGGTTCAAAGTGAACAAGATGGGACGGCAATTGGAATCGGCCTAGCACAAGGTATAGGGTTATCATACGGTCAAGGATTTAGGGAACTGCAAGGCACCAAGTCAGTGTATAACATAAGATAGATAAACAGTGAATGGATATCTGGTTGGTATGACGATTGAGCGCTAGGCATGACTTGGGGAAGGAAAGCAGTGGGTAAGTATTTAGGCTACATGAACATCTAAAAATGTGTACAGCGCGGGCGAGATAGACAATCGTGGCAGAGATATTTTATCGCAGTCCTAGGAACCATAGTCCAATAGATCGACTGAGTTCACGGAAGATCTTGAAATAAACATTTCACAGGTTAGGACGCACTGTGAAACGTCTGGAGTGTTTATTTGGTCAAACAATTTGAAACACCCGCAACAATAACCATCCCCATCTTTGAGGGCCTTCAGATTTTTAAACTCCCTTCAGCTGGATAATAAAGCATCAAGGAAGCGTTGCATAAAGACAAACTTTAACAGAAGTTGAAGTTCTCTTCTACGTCATTCAGGTGTGAAGAACTTCAACGAAACGTATAATCTATCTTTTTAGAGCTCCAAGTTCTGTCCACCTTTTGCTGTCTAAAAGAGAAAGCGCCCGATTGTTCTATCCCTCTTCGAGTGCAGACCTTTAATTACTTTTTAAACACAGGTTGCACGATCAGACGCTCATCCTCGCGGATGCTAAGCCTCAACTTGGATGACGGAACATTGAAGCAAATAAGTCCTTCACAAGAGATGATTTTACACACAGACGGAAATAACCGCACTATGGTCATGGATCTAGCATTCCAATATAGAGTTTTGGATCAACTACTGAAATGAACGCAAGTCTACTCCTAAGGGAAACGGAAGCGGTGGGAAATAGTCTTTCCAACACTAAGCCTCTCCTGATAATCAACTCCCACACTCATCAAAATCTGTAAAACAATCAACTGACCCAAATGTTGGAAAGTCAATTCTTTCGGTTTGGCCTCTTAGCTCGCCAAGTAGAGTGTGTCCTGTAAGAGCATGTCAGTAGTATCCACGCTGACGCCTTTGATCCTTCTATCATGCGAATCTAAGAATGTTTTCTTTCCTATATCTGCCAAGAAACTCATCTTCGACTAATTCTGATGAGTCAAGACAATGGGATGAATACATCTTTGAGAACATCATGTATTTCTCATCCGCTCTAAGTACAGAATCTGGCTTTAGAAATCTTAAAATTTGTTTTCCTGGAAATACCTTCTTTTGTATTGAACCATTCATTATGATTATGAACTGCTGAAGACCAAAATAATTCATTATTTCATTTATATTTTTTGCAGATATCCAATCAAGAACGTCTTACCGTGGTTTGGTAAACTTGCATGCACTATAATTACGGTTCAGAGACTGCTCCAAAATCTTAAAAAAATAATTAACATGGAGTTTACAGTATCCGGGATATCGCAACATAGAGCAAGTGCAACAACAATCAATGTGTGCATCGTTCCCATCTTCAATTTCATTTGATCACATTTTTCACGTATTGCTGAATTACAATTACGAGTATGAGTTTATACAGTTTTTGCTTGTGCAAAAGTACGATAGAAATTGTTCTTTCTAAGCTGAAAGACCAATACACATAATATGTGATTACTTCGGATGGAAAAAAGAATCTTTGTATACATGGTTGCGTGATCAAAAAACCGGTTTGAAAATTTGAACTTGAAGAAAACAAAAGAATAGTACCTCTTGTGTCGCACTGATCGTCTCTGAAAAAGCAGGGATGGCAAATTAAGAGAAACTGACATTTAAGAATATGCGATAGCATTCTACAAAGAATAATATTTATTCACATGAATTCAGCGATTAAAATTGGAACAACAATAATGCCAAAGTTTTTTAATGGAAAATAGTGATTATTAATATTTTTGTTACATCAATTTCCTATAGTTGTAGAAGTGACTTCCAGGAGGAGGCTGTACTATAACCATAGACAGAGACAGAAGCTCATTTATCACACACGGTATAGAAGTGTGGATTCGTGAATTTTTAGCCCACAAATTCCACATGCTTCGGCTCCTTGTCCCGTGCATCAAATAAGCATTTGAAGAGATAAGTCATCCGTAATCAAACAGGTCGATAGACCGGAAACGAATAAGCATTAGTGAAGAAAAGCGTTTGCTGGCTCCGCAACAATAGATGGTCAAAGCAACAAAAATACATTAGGAAATTCGGTTGATACAATCAGGGAATGTCTGGCGCTTCACGTGAGAGATGATGCAAAACCCGACTTATCTACATGGGGAGGTGTTTAGCTATCAAGAAGAGTTCCATTCTAGTAGTACAATCGCCATCAATGTGGTTCAAGTACAACCTATTATTTTTTCGGCTCCACCTCTTCTGATTTACACTGAATGTATCGAGAGGGTACATTCATCTTAACAATTAACCAAAAATGTCTATTCTTGGTGTAGAAGCAATGATTTCCCCGAATAAATTTGAAAAAGGCCAGTAGTGTTATGCGAGATGTCTGCTGTAGTGACATTTTTCGCATCTCATCAGTTACTTCATGTGAATTACAAATGGAGATTATATATGTTTATAGGGTATGGTGACAGATAGATTTAAAGGCGAGATTCATACAGTTTGTTCACAAGAATGTGTAACTACTTTACTAACACTTTTTCTCCTACTCTCATTACACATGGGTGGAAATTGTTCGCCAATGGGTGAGGATGACGTGTTAATGTCTGTACTTCAGTAGGCATAAGGCGGAGAGGGAAAGTTAGAACAAGTGGACATGCGAAGACAGGAAGTTAATAAGCCGATTAAACAATACTGACTATAATCAAGAACAAAAGTTGGAACTCATTATCTAAATGAAGGTTTGAAATGGGGGAGGTGGAATTGGTGTGTGTGGGTGGATGATTTGAATGAATGGGACAGGGAGAGGAGAACGAAATTCACAATGATGCAGTGAGGAGTAAAGAATAGGGTGGGGCGGGGGTGGATTAACTCCACGGTAAAGCCAATGCGACCACCATCTGCTTCTGAGCGCACAGAACAAGTTGTATGAATCTCGCCTTTGAATCTGTTTGTCACCATACCCCATAAACATATATAATGTCCATTTGTAATTCGCATGAATTAGCTGATGATACGTGAAGGAAATGTCGCCGCAGCAGACATCTTGCATAACATATTCTTGGTACATCTGTTAGACTTTTTTATGCTATATTACGTTATATTCCGTTATTCGTGTCCATATTAATGGGTTTTTCGGGCTCACATGACTGTTATGGTTGAATGCCAGACATATACCGGAACGATATTTCATCCACAGATGAATTTTCAATTTGTACAACTTTGTGATTTAATTTGTTCTCCCTCACAGGTTATATTGCTTTTATTTATTTTTATTTACTAATTAACCAAATGGATTTTAACTTGAATGATATTTTCATCGTCCATTGTGTAATAAAATATGGCAATTTATGATGAGTGGCAGTGACTTATTTTCGTTAGGAGGACAAAGGACACATGATCGTGCACAAAGTCAGTCTATCAAGAATCAAACTCCACTGACAAGAACAATATCTCGTTCCTACTCCAGACACAAGAACAGGGAATCTTTTGCATACGCAAGCAAAACAGAATTGAATTGCGTTCGCAGAAACGTGCATGAAAACGACGGTAAAACAAAACTTTGGTTAGGTATTCTTGAGCTGTACCCAAGAAGTCTCGGGTTCGGTCTTCAGTTGGATCAATAGATTAGCTCTGCTGATGTGACCCAGGTAGATGGAAGTGTCCAGGTCGTTCCTTCTAGGTTAACTGTTCACGTTCCTTTTGCTTTGTACACAACAGAGTTGGTTATGTTTTTTTAAACAAATGCACCACTATTTCCCATCAAACGAAACACAGAATTCTTGCTTAAAACTTGAAGTAATCTTGGTTTCAACTGCATGGTTCTTCTTCGCGGGGTACATTATAAGAGAAGTGATTTGTTAAAGTTATATTTCCTGTTCAGCAAAATGGACTCATTTGTTATCGGACTAACAAGTTTTCATTATTTAAACCAACCGTTTTCAAAACTTACTTAAGCAAAGTGCACCAGCTGAATGGTCATAATCTTTCATAATTATTCCTAAAACACAGAATTGAAAATATACTTCAAACGTCTACCACCATAAAATGTTAGGCATACTTTAATTTTCCTGTTCCTTGTCGAAACAAGGAGAAACTGTTAAGCACCTTAAATCAAGAAGAAACTGGATTAAATATAATTCGTCAAGCAAGCAAATTCCAATATCTTGGCTTTATCCTTTTCGACTAAATCGTGTGATTTCGGTGAAATTTATTGAACAAACCTCAGATCATTTGCTTTTTCTTAGAATAATTTAAGGTCGCCTATTACTACATATAAGTAATGTGTTAAATATAGACAGACTATTTTGACTTGCGACGAGTTTCTTTTCCAACCATTTTTTGGATTTCAGTTCCATGCCTAATGGAATTCAACCAAAATAATCTCACACAGAAGAGAGTGCATATTTCAAATTGGATGCTGCGTTCGAGTGCATCCTGTTACTGATTAAAAGTATAGAGTCCTCGCGTCTTAGTTGAAAAAACGTCAATCATGAAAACAGTTTTATATATAGATGAGAAAATGACAGTTCCTGTGGTGTAGTAGTTGCAATCCTTATGAGCTGAATGAGCACTAGTTGATCTGACAGTGATGGTTTGAAATGAGTTGTGATTAGCCTGAATTGTTTAATTTGAATTTCCTCCCTCGCTTCTCGGCAAATCCCCAGGTCGATTTTGTGTATGCTGCGAATATTTAACAAGCTGTGCTGCTCAAATAAAATACGGACGTCCCTCTAAATATACATTATTGATTCCAAGAACAGTCAGTTACTTCTCGTGAAACTTGGGTTTTCAAGATTATTTTTTTAAAGATTTTTTCCGTGATGGGTTAGGGGTGCAAATTAAGGTGATGATAAGATTTGTCACGATGGATAAACCTTCATTCACTTAAATAGACAGGATTGGAGGTAGTTCAACTTCCTTTTAATTTTATTTCCAATCATCTGAAGTATATGTTTACCTAGTCTGATCACGAAGATTTAATTTATGCACCTGTTGAGCACGTCAGATCAGGTCTGATCAGGTCATAGGACTTGAGGTAATATGTATTAAGATTCGTGCAGTATGAGCTCCTCGTGCTAGATTTCCTCTTAGAGAAAGTTTATAGGCTAAAGTGTACTTAAAGTGACTTCATTATAAATTGTTGAGACTAACTCGTAGGGGAGAGAGGCATGTCAGAGTTAATCGCAGGAGGCTGGGGGTGTGTGTGCTAACTATTCTTACAATTAAATGAAGGAACCATAGATTCAGACTATAATACCACCATCCCGTACGTCTTATAAGAAAAGTAATCTATAGTTTTCTTGACCAAAGCACATTTTTGTTTCATTTTGTCATGCACATTTAAAAAAATATCTGTTTGATAAGATAAACAGATTTCACTTTGGCCACATGAATTGGTTTATTTTATTTCAAAGCTTTCAACTAATCACAAAGATAATTTTAAATGTTACCATTCATCTTCCGATAAATGGAGTATCATGCTGTCATTTATTTTGAAAAAAGCAAACCGTTTGCTGGGCACAAAACTTTATCACAGTTTGGTAAAGACTAAGGAGACAATGTAATCCTTACCTTTGGGTCACCTGCATCAACTGTGGTGTATACTGATCCGGTACTATGTCACTGATCATTCTTGCTGGTCTGCATAAACGGGGGAAAAACAACAGGTGGTGTATCCGTGTTCCATGAGGTGCGTAACCAATGAGACTAGTGCATCGATTCTCAGAAAACAGAAAATGGTTGATAAAATGCAAATCTTGCATCTCACAGACTCGTGTCATTCAAAATTCAAGAAATGAAAGGAAAACAGTTTGAATTATAACGTAAATCACGGGATACATGAACGTAATCGAGATGTACCTCCCATGGCTCGAAATAAAAATAGACAAAGCACAAATTGTTAAAAAAACATTGTCCAAACGAATTTACACTAAAGCGTAACAAGATAACACAAACACTTACTCGTATGCAACATCAATTATTCACACTGGTTAGTGAAACATTTTATGGCAATCCCATGAAGGATTCCCAAATCGTGTGATTCATACTGTTACGACAAAAAAACCTATGGAAAACAATACATTTCAAGAGAAATCATACATATGCACAAGTCAGCTTACTTGAACTTTCTATCACCGTAAAACTTTTTGACGCAGTCAATATGATAGTGTTTTTGGTTACGATAAACACCGAAGTACATCATTTGATCGCAAGTAGCACACGGAAAGGTGCATTCCATTTGTTCCGGGACATCAAAAGGGAGCTTCGGGAGAGAGAGAGAGATATAAAACAGGTAAAACAGCTTCCCGGATGAAAAATAGTTCAAAGCAAATTTAGAAAATTAATATTTGGTTAAAACAAACTGTTAATTTCGTTTGAGCAAAGAGTTGCGGGTGAAACTTTCTCTATCCGCAAGTAATTTTATTACTGGAAATGTTTTTAGCTGTTTACTCCGTTTTTTACTGTAAATGAATGAATACATCCAGGAAACTGCACAGCATTATTGGAGGTGGGCACACTCATATGGTTTAATGTTCAATTTCATTGTAATCACCATGAAAAGCGTCAATTTTTAAAAAGATGTTGTTGTTGTTTGTGGTGGTGGTAAACCAGGTAGCCTGATGCAGAAATATTACACCTACAGAACAGAACAGAACCTTGGCAATGGAGATATATATGAGCAAGGAAATCAGAGGAGAAATACATTGATTAGCGGTTCAACTGCCGCCTACCTGATAACCGCCTTTTTGCAAAATGACATGTAGTGCGCGCAGTATCTGTCAAAAGGGCATGAGTTTTCACAAATAAACTACCTTCGTAAAACACCAAACACTTTCATTTCACCTGTTCGCCGAGCTTGGCAACTGGTTCGTAAACGTTTCATCACCATCCGAGTTGACATCATTAGTGCTTGTGAAGTGAAAGTCTTCTGCTTTTATCCCTTGGTTTATATATATGTTCTTTTTCCACCGACTACTTTTGTCCTTTGTAATCACTCTGTTTGACTCTGTTCGCCGTTAAACGGCTGCGCTGGGGTGAGGGTGGGAAGAGTTTGTCATTTCGTCCTGATTTTGGTTTCGTTTCGTTCTCAGGTGACGGCTTGACCTTATTGTTGCGTCATCTGATCCTAGATTTACCTTGGCGTGTGCATGTGATCCACTTCGACGTGCCTGTTTATTGAGGATCAAATGGCGCAACCGATGATGTCACCTCGGGAGGTGATGAAATGTTTGCAAAAAAATTGCCAACCTCGGCGAACAGGCGAAATGAAATTCAGCTCACCCGACCTACGAGAACCAATTTTTGAATAACTTTCAACACCACACAGTGTTAGATTTTTATGTACTTTCAACAGTGTCGCTTGAAATTAGAAAGTCGTTTTGGAAAACGAATTTGAATTTTGCAGGAATCCAGATGACTCTGTACCCAATGAGACGTGGTCCCACTAGTAAAACAATTACCACATTTTAGTCATACGAAACATTTGATACCGTGTCATACATTTATTTCAAAAATACATCAGTCGAAGAAGTAAAAATATTAGGGAAAACATGAAAACTTTGGGTGCCGTTTATTCATTGAATCAACATTGGAAGAGAACACATGTAGCGAGGTGCTAACATTTAGTTTATCTCATCTATATAAAGCTACTATCTTGTGCTGTGTCTTCTTTCAATGCTGATGCACAGAAGAACGTCGATGGTCAATGGGTATTTCGATACTTCTACCTATATTCCCTGGAACAATTGAAGGAGAGAGGAAAACTCTGGTGCATTCGTCTCTTGCTCAGTAGGTAGGTCGCTCAATAGATTGTAGAGCAATTTTATCCACCATTCACCGGATCCCATTATATTCTCACAGGCCAACATGTTGGCCGCCGGAGAACTTTGTATTTAATTATATATTATATATATTATATTATCATATATATTATTCTATATATGTGAAAAGAAATCGGTCCAAACACTGTTATTACCTTACCAGAAATTCGAGCATATCATTCTTGATGGAAGTGATAAAGCATCTTGCTAACGCGATATGCACCTTGCCAACGTTATTGAAACACTGAAAATATACGCTCGCCTACTTCTTACACTCTAGAAAACAATTCACATTTAGCATTTGTAATCTGAGTTATTATTTTCGGTTTTCATCAGCCACAAACACTGGAAGGTGTTCAGAATTACGAGTTTAAAAAATATCTACATGCTTTCCCATCGAGTTTTAAACAAAATCCCCTATGCTCCCGCTTCGAACAACAATCCTTTCGCCTCGAACCGTAATCCTGTGACTAAAATCCGCAATGCTTTAGCCACGATCCGTAGGCCTTTGCCTCGACGCAAACACTTTGGTCATGCCGCTGTAAGCGAGCCAGCTCAAAAACTATAGAAATTTTTTGATGTAAAAGAATATTGAAACATTTTATTTTTTACGTTTTTTGATGTTACAAAGTTTGGTTAGGAAGTGAGAAGGTGGGTTGATTGTGTTTCACGCAGTTGACCGCCGTAATGTTATTAAATGCCGCACTGCAAGTTGATTGAAGATGGTTTAAACGATGCGGCTGTGTCGTCAAACAATAGAGCACCTCCCGTTGGACTTCAGAGTTTTCAATAAACCATCTTCTAATGTGCTAAATCATAAAAGAATTCAAAAATAAAAACGCCTACTTGTTTCAATTTAATTGAAAGACTCTTCTAGCAGGTTAAAAAGGAAGCGTATGGTGGAAGAAATCAAATTTGGTGGTTAGTATGTAATTGCTTATCAGAAGCAACGGGTGAATTGTTTGAGATACAAGCAAATGAAACATCTAATTGGTCAGAGATGATCAACATCGATAGAACGTCGATACAAACCCATTGGAAATCTGCCAACGAATCTCCAAATGACCTTAACAAATCAATATGTCGGTGACAGATAAAAATACTATTATGCTCTAGTTGAGTCCTTTCCAGTTTGGAGGCTTTGAACGGCTTTATGGCCCACCTTAAAGCGTCCATAACTGCAACACCCTTTTATGTTGTAATTGATTCTAGTTCTCTTGGAAAACCGTTTTTATAAGTCAACTTTCAGAAATGGAACATATACACTGACCTGATCAACATTGATAGTGTGCCGTGTCTCCAGTATATGTTGACAGATAGCAC
>UZAN01040122.1:68478-79288 GCA_900618425.1 Echinostoma caproni | reverse complement strand
AAAACGGAACCAAAATTCACGTTCACATCATTCTTCACCCTGTGAGCTCCATGAGTCCGAAGTATTTCAGACGAACAGCATTAGCCCTCTTTTTGGTGTGCATGTGTGTCTGTATGCGTGTGCGCAAACAAACGACCAAGTGGGTCTGGTTGACATAGGTCCGTCGACTTCAAACAAGCAAAAACTGTTGGATTGAGTTTCTTCACTTGAGCGTAAACAGAAAAGAAAAACCGATTTACCTACTGTATCTGTCTGATTTGGTTTGTCACGCGGTTTGAAAATTGTCAGTCTTCTCGTCGCGGGAATAAGATTTACAAATCCATGTTCGAATACCACCAACCTCGTTACCAGCTGGTCTTAGCAACTGGCTTGTGATTTCACCGTTAAAACGGTGAGGAAATAAATATCTGCGTGAGGTTTACTGCTTTCAATATTCACTAATGAAACCTAATCTGCAGCTGTTCACCAAATGGCTGCTTAGGATTGACCCAATCTCTCTCTCTACTGCACCAAGAGGTTCCATCCAGGTCATTCGGACACCGGATTGGCACAATTATCACATCGAATATGGGAGCAACGCAGATTGGCACGTATCTGAATAAATGACCACTACCAGTAGTTTGTCAGACTACGCGTCCTATGTATTTGCACGGTGCATCCCCCAATTACAAGTTCCACTGTCGACTAAAACGACAGGAGAGTAGAACAACCTGGCTCAAGTGTACGTGGCATAAAGACACACACTTAGATGACCGAACGACGGGACATATTCGACACGTGACTGGGGAAGATGAAACTCGAATAAAAATCGTGCTGCATATTGTCTTTCACTCGAGGCCGGGGGAGGAGAGGGTTCGGGCTGTGTGTGCGAAGTGATGTCAGGACTATGACCAGGACCACTGACTCTTTCGAATTCCAGAGAGAGAAATCATTACGAAGCTCGAGAGACGGGTATCACTATGGGAACCGAACGAAGCATGCTGTCCTCGGTCTTATCGGACAATCGACAGATGTTATCCATCCATACTAGTTGACAACATTTTTTTAAACATTCTGACAGATAATCGACAGTGAATGTGCGATAGAATACGGACTACTCAGCCTGGTAATAGAATCAATGATCATTTATCAATTTTCCTGGTTAAATACACTCGATCTGAAATGATGAAAAGTGCAGACAATATTGCGCTAACTATAAATTCTGAAACTTGAATGCTTCGCTGATTGGAGCACCAGCAGCTTGAATTGGGGAATACCAATTAAACCCTCATGGGTATCACAATTCTTCAAGATCATTTACTACCAGGCAAACTTTCAAACTGAGTGTTTTTCAAGAAGTACTAGAAAAAAAATACTATAGGTTGCTTTGGTTAGTGGTCAGAATGGGAAAGTACAAATAAACTACTTATGCAGGAGAGAAGGATCACGTGATGACGGAATTAAATGTTACCTCATATCACACCGGAAATAAGCAAACCCGAGTTTGACAATACAAAATTATTTTAGGGCAAAATATTGAGAAGCAGTACATATGACCTACTTACTCTATTCTATTGTATTCCATACCGTTCACCGCACCCTATGATGACAGTCAGTGTTTGATTGAAACGTGTTCTTGATAACGTAATTAAAAAAATCTTTCTATGTTCAAAGACGGACGGGTGGAGATAATGAAGAGATAATGAAAGTTTAACATGTTTATGTTAGAAATGGGAATCGGAATTGTTATTTGGGGAGGGGGGGATGTTTGGAAATCAAATATTAATAAAAAATAATTCGACCTAAAATACCGCAGATTAGGTGCTGCTTAAGATTCACTTTTCACTAATGCAGTTGATTAACTTTGTAAAACCCTCGTCAATATTAGATAAAAATGAACGAATCTACTGTCTATCGAGTCCTAGTTGGAATGCTTTTTTTGGACACCGAGGAAACAAAATTACGTGGGATTGTTTGGCGGATTTGGCATATTTCATTTCACTGAACTGAACGGGTGTACACAATTAATGATGAGAAATGTCAGTAATGGGACGCGTAATTAAATCTGATTAATGAATGATCCAATTCTCTTTTTATTTCACATACGAATGGAAAGATCCGGCCAGGCACGGGACGCTGAAATCCGCAGCTGGGAGACGGGTGGATTTGAATATTAAATGTATGTCATAGTGCATCAGAAAGGGTGAAGTTGATGCGAATATAATCTAGTGCTGAAACAGCCCGTTCTGGTGATAAGCGCTGCACTACCCTGTAGAATACAATCTCAAACAGACAAGTTCCTGTTCTATCGGAATATTTTTCGAAGAGGAAGGAACCAGCTCGTGGATGTCGACCGTAACAACGATGTTTGAAGCAGCCATTTCATATTTACTTTCAAAAAGCACACCCTAAACGGTCAATGCGTGAATACGGTTGAGTTGACATTAGGTTAAATGCACCGTTTTCATTCTATTTCCACTTACAATACTGTATGAGGCAAGTACTTTGGCAAATTATAGTCAAATATTAATGTTCCAATTTGAATTTCGCACTGGTATCGATTATTAAATGCGTCCAAAACATGTGCTCGATAATCTACAGTACACCGATCATATTTCATGTGAACAGTTTCAAAATTGCATATCGCATAAACAATGATCTTGTCGGACATTTTGTGATGAAGTAGGCTGATAATGTTTTTAGAACTATTGCAGCCGTCTACAATTCGTTGACCATTTATTGTGCTGATTAGTTCAAAGCCATTTTTTGAATCCGTTGTGTCTCGTTATTAGGCATTTAGGGAAATATACACCGTTAAACAACAACGGTCCCAAGTAGTGCTTTAATTTATCGAGTCACATGTCTCGACAGAAGACGGATGGCGTCCAACGTTACAGATCTTATCTTGACAGTGTATCCATGTCATAGTTTTATGATGTTTTATTGTAGAATATTTGAGCAAACCAGAAAGTTGGTTATCGGTTTAAGTTTAAAAGGAAATGAACTGTAATTTAATTTAATTCAATTTAATTCTTTCATCACTTTGAAAGTCCGTCTGAGATTGATGCAGTGCGGCTTTTTAAGAGGAATTGCTTTCGACAGATTGCGAAAAATGGTTTAGTAGAGTGACGTAAAGAGGAGGTAAGATTTAACAGAACTTTGAGATGCAGATAATCAGTTAGTGCAAAGAAACTTGATTTGGAACAAATAGCTCGCACACGTTTTGTGCTTGCGGTGAAGGAACCTAGTCGATGAACTCAAGTAAGGTTGCGATCAATTTAATTGGCTGTTTACCTTGTGACTATAGCTTCTACTCATCACATGACTATGGCTCACTAAGCAGAAATGCTCATTTCATGCCCGTGTAAACTTGTGTAGCGAAAATATGGATTAGAAAACCATTTTCTGCTTCCAGTCAGAGAAAACGCAACTGAATCAGTTTACCTTGATGGTAATTGAATCTCAATTGAAAGGTTTAAAATTTACGGTGTTAACGCTTAGAAAATTATGTGTCTTCTTAAAATCCCGAAACAGTTACCATTAGTGTTTATCTTGTACGGAGTGTGATTTCGTGAGTACGGTAATCTATAAATCCAGTCAAGAGTGCTTGAATCGTGATATTGAGAATGATTTCGCTCCTAATTTTCTGTTCATATTCCATGATGATTACGTCAGCTGTTCGTCTCAAAAACACAAGAATATCACATGATTACAACATGTGATTTGGGAGTGACCGATAGTGAATTCTAACCAGAGCCACTGTTATGATTTTCAATAGGTTAGAACAGGGTTGGCTAACTATCTTGGTGCTCCCAGTCGAAAAATCCATTCAACTCACTGGAAACCAACAAGCACACACCTCGTTATGCTATCACAATGACAACCACAATAACGGTGATTCAAGGACGAGCCAAGGATAATGCAGAGAAACGAAAGTTCGAAAAATAATTCTGAACAATAGTGCATCCCGACAAACTGGCCGTAATCAAGGCTGAACTGCCTATCTACCATCTTCCAAACTGTCTATACAAAGGAAACATCGCCCAAATTCAATAAACCAACTGAAAAAAATGATTTTTTTCAGATTATACCCCTAGAATGATAAATACCCTTTTTCACACTAGAAAAATAGCGAAGTCTGGTAGACGGAACAATCAGTTTACGATGATTCGTCAACTGGCCATTTCAGTTGTTTAGATATGATGTATAATATACTTGGTATGGTTTCGATCAGATAAATCTGTATACATACACTATACTACGTGTGCTTGTATATACTTGCATATAGTCAGCTCAGTCGGTTACAGTAATGCGATAAATTCTGCGAACAATATCACGCAGGTTTCACTGCCAGCAAGTTGCCAATGGAATTTATTTCAGCAGACATTGAACCAACTATTCGAGGAAAACATTGATGCGATCCGCTGCGATCTCGAACATACGACGCCATCAGACCTAATCATATAACTGTTCAGGGGTATGGCAGGCATGAAACCCAAGTTGAATAAAAAGGCCACAATCGGAATGTGTGGAACACATCGGAAATCGTGGCTATTGGAGCGGAGGTTATTATGCAACTACATCAGCTGGTGATGTGGCATTTCATCTGCTTCTGATCAGATACATCCATGCCACAATTATTGTATTCAACATTCTAAACCTCTAAAATAACTTGATTTCCGATTGTTTGGGACGGCTTTTTCATCTTGAATTAGACTATTGTCCACGATTTATGCCTATTCATGGAGAAGCAAATAGGTCATCTGAATATAGCTGCGGTCTTCCAATAGTTGGCCAGTAGCGAGGTCCATGCTCCCGCTATTTGCATGCAGACGGATATGTGCTACAAAATCTATTCATTCAGAAAGACGAAGAAAGGTTCCTGGTTGACTCATCAGTTTCTATCTCCCCCCTTCCGTAAAAATAATTATCTAGTCACATAATCAGGTTATACCACGAAACGGAATATATTTGGCACACTAAACAAATGTACCTCTTCTGTGTTCTGGATCTAACGTGAACCGCAGTCACAGCAATCAATAAAGATAGATTTTTTTCGCAACAGCCTCAGGGGCTATGACTGAAATGAAGTGTTGAAGACAGAGTTTGCACGGCTTACTGTTTGCACACATGTGATGTATAAATTTGGGTATCCTCCAACTGAATTGGCATTCCCAGTGTCTGACTCTTATATAGGGCGGTCGGAATTTGTCTAGTCAATTGGCCAAGTCGATCATGGGCACTGAACAGCGCCATCTTTTATTGGGTAACATGAACAGTGCACACACGCTTTTCTATCCTTAATTTCTTCAACCCAAACGCAATGTCTGTGCCAACATCTGATTTACAGCACAGCCCTCATAAGAGGAGACCTGCTGTGGATGCCACACCCAATATGCCGCATCACCGATCTCATGATTTCTGCTAGACGCAAACTCCAATTAGACATGTTCACTCTGATGCATGGACCCATTGTCAAAATCGAAAACTATTGCAGTGTAACGCACTGTTATTCAGATATCCGAAGAAGACTGGAAAAAGCTGCTACCCAACGTGCCATAGCAGAACCGCGAAGTATACATACAATCTTTGAGACTAGAACATTGATGGAAAATAATCATTCCTGGCTTAGTTGCACTGAAGTTTTCATAGATTTGGGGTGCGGTGAGATGAAGGCTTTTGGATCTCGACCATCGTAGAGCTTCATGGCCTTTTCAAGCATAAAAATAATTAATCTTCTAATCGTTATCACGTTCTAGGTAATCCGCTTCGTGGGGGCATTACTCCTAGCCTAAAGTCAACCGTTGATCCGTTTCACTTATTCCATTTTCTAGACAGTATCCAACGTCCAGGTGTCCTGCCAGGTTCATCTAATCTATTTAACAAAGTTATGAGGAACATGTAGGAACCCGTCAATTTTTTTGTCGCACAAAATGCAAAACATTGTATCGATTCATATTATCATGTCGCCTGTCACTGTCATATCCTATCGATGTTTAAACGCTAAATGAATCGATAAAACCGAATGTCCACTGGTCCGCAGTCTAAATTGAATCATTGCTTATCAGATGACTATTGCACGACAAAGCGCCTGTGTTCATTTTGTAATCATATGCGTTGCACATAGTTTTATCAGTTTTATAAAAAACAACTAGAAGGCAAGTTGGGATAGTGCATAAGCGCGTGGCGCCAACAGGCCTATCCACTGATCGTGAGGGGTTTTCTTTCACAACAACAGTGACCACGTAACGAAATTCACAGTGGAATGTTATAAATGTTTTCAAGCTCACCCACATAATACATATTTTAACTGGATCGCTAGCTATCAGCCATATTATGATTAGAAATGATCTTCCCGAATGTTCCTAATGAGTAAAAATGTCGAACCAATTCAGTCGATTGTGGAATCTGAGATGCTCACGTTTAATCACTCTTATTCTGGCGCATGTTTCCTCACGGGGGAAGAAAAGATTAAGACTGCACGAGGCGGGAAACTGACTTTCAAAAAATTGCCACACTGTTAAGAAACACCCGAGGGGCTGTGTTTTATTCAGACGGGCGTGTTCTGAGCTGATACAGATACGAAGTCACTGTATCAGACGTCCACGTGGTGCTCATACCGTTTTGTCCTATCACATATACAGATCCCGGTGAGGCCCGTCAAAGTTCAGGGGTCAGAGATGAAAAACACGGGTACTTTGATCTCGGCAACCTCAGTGATTGTTTCATTATCTAGATGGGGAACGACTGAATGTTGTGTTTGAAGGGTAACACAATGTGCATTGGACAGCTGCGGCACCGACAATGCTGGCTACGTTTAGAGTGTTTTTGAATGCATGGCTACGTTAAAAGCAATGTGTCCCAGATGTGGACACGCGGATCTACATGGAAAAGCGAACAGACAAGGAAACAGATTTAGAAGGTAACTACCCCCCTTCCGGGTAACTGTGACCTTTGCCATTGAAAGAATCATTCACGCAACATACGAAGTGCGCGTCTGTTGACGAGCCTTTTGCCGATGAGCGTTACTTGGACATTTCATCGAGGGAATGAAACCGGCATGTTTCCTACTCTGTACAAAAAATTCGATGGCAATAACCACAGTAAGGGGAATTTTACTTTTCACTTTGCTAGCGTTGGGAGCTATTTCGGTATACGGTTTTTCTAAAGCGGAAAATGCAGGTTGAATCTATGATTCTGATTCTCTAGACATCAACTGAATCTCTTGGAATACTAGGCAACGGCGACGTATTTTGGACGGTTGACCTAAATAGCTTTCGGATTGGTTTCTCAGAGGGACGAGTTTAGTGACTAATTAAATTTATTCAATAACCCTAGTGGGTTAAAACAGGAGATTTATAAATGCTGTCGACGAGTTGTGTTCTCCCATAATTCAAAATGAAACACCACCATGGCTCGTCCTCGTTAGATGTTGCGAGCGGTGGTCACTGAAAATTATTTTTCTAGTTTCTTAAACTTTTTCAGTATGCTTTTCTGTTTTATTTTACTATAGTTTATGACCTATTTCAATATGGTTCGATGATTGTCATTTTGTCATTTCCAAAGCGTTTTTCTGTCCTACTCCGGAAATGGTTGACGCTAAACAACGGTATAGAGTTACCCGTTCTCTCCATTCCTAAATTGTTGTACACAACATAATTTATACTCACGTGCTACTACGAGACACCCTAAGAAGCTGAAATGTAATACAATTCGATCAAACTTAAACGGTAAACGAATATAACCATAGACATTTGGGTATCGCCGCTATTCTCTCATTGGAATGATAGCTATATGGTGAAATTTAAGTTAATTCAGTATACGCTGTGTGTATCGCAGGCAATGATTTTCATTGATTTTTCTCACTCAAATCGGAGGAAGTTCATCAATTGGTACTTCATTCATTATTAACTGTCCTAGTGATAAAATCTCCCAAGCTAAATTTACGCCCCAGTAATCCATCACGAAATAACTTTCCTTATTGTTCGATCCTTGTTAGTCGGGATAGTGTGATCTCATGAAAATGCTCATAAATGTGTGCGGGTGATCAGTTGCTTACGAACCGACGCGTGTTCATTCCTATCTGACAGGCTCGAGATAGTGCAATGGTAGTTGTCGGACCCGGGTACCTCACCCCACGCGTTTCTTGTTTCTCACTTGTCACCTATTGATTATCAGTAGTTTGGGTAGCACCAGAACGACACAGTTTTGAATCAAGCCCCGGACTTATTTTATCTTCCAGAATGGCTGAGAAATTCGAACTGTCACATTTGTCAACTGTCAAACTATTACATTCAATTTGAAAAGAATGATAAAACCATGAAACTATTTCAAAAATCGGACTCGTTAACGCACCAATCCAAGATGAAAGCAGTTCACAAGAAAACTGTTCGTTGCTAGCTGAACAAAGAGAAAAACTGTACATCGTGTAACGTCTTGAATGACAAATGTCCTCACTTGCAACAAGAAACTCCTCTTGACCGAATCCAAGAAAATCCAGTTCAGTTCAGTTCTTTCAACTATTAACCATACACTTTCGTGCGTTGGTCTTAGTTGCTGTCTTCCGGTTGCCCATTGGGATAAAACAGCAGAATGAAGATTAGAATGTTGAAAATAAACTCAAGCGACAGATAGTGAATTTATATAAACTGAAGTTACAAGAAAATGGATAGATTTATGAGCGCCACTGTTTGTGACATCCATATCGCTCGGTGTTTCTAATCATCAACGACAATGATCTCTTGGTCCCCAACCAGGGAACCTAACAGGACCTATGAGACCTAGTCTCCGGGGTACGGTCTTCATACCCTCATGCCAGGTATAAGTTTGATCTGTTCTGATCTTTTTACGTTCGCTACCTGCCTCGGCAAAAATTGCTCGCCGTGACAACCTACCTGGTGACAAGCGGAACACGTCTCAACCAGCGTAATCTATCAAGGTCAACTACTTGCTTCAGTGGACGCCCGCGATTACCTAAAACTCTTCGCCTAACTTCAGCACTGCTCATCCGGTTACCCCACCAGACTCGTGCAATGCGACGTAGACAGCGGTGTTCAAACACCGATAATCCATTTTTATCCTGTTCCCGTAATGGCCAAGTCTCTGCACCGTAAAGCAACACTAGCCGAACTGCTGCATCATTCACTCGACGCTTCACAGATAGCCGGATGTCGCGTCGGTGCCTCAGCTGTCTCAAGTTGGCAAATGCCAACCGAGCCTAATTTGTATGCGTGCCGACAGTTCACCTGGGTAGTTATATCTCACCAAGAACATCCGTTGAGTTGTTACTTATTTTTTTACTTTCAGTATCCCTCTGCAGTAAATAGTCTGTTTAGTATCAAGTGAATTAAGAGTGAATGAACAGTGATGTATCTTCATTAATTTTTCCTTAAAAAATTTTGGGAATCCATAGAAGATTGCTAGGTTGTACAGCCAAGACATTTGTTATCAACTGATATCTTTGAAAAGAGGCTTGACAACATAAAGCTTGTTCAAATGTGCGGGGTTCTTACTTAAGAACTATATGAAATACTTCAAGTATCATAGCAGATTTCTGTGAGTCACCAAAAAGAAACATCCAAGACTGTTTCAAGATTGAATAACGGCCCGTTTCATGCAAAGCTGAGTGACTCGAACGCTATAAATCGGAAATTATTCTCGAATAACGGATGCACAGTTCAAGGTCCCAAGTCACTGGATTTGTTGCATGAAACACAATATACCGTTGGTTATCTTCCTGAGGATACTTCCTCTTCAAAGACCGGATTTCAAATTCTCTACCCATCAATCGAAATAATTCCGATCTAGTCATCAACGTTGGAGACTAATGAAAAGCCTCTTCGGTACAATTAGGCGGAATAAACTCACAAAACGTAGGCTGCATTTTTCACAATCTGGTTCGAATAAGTCAGTCAAAGAAGTATAGGCTTTGGTAATATTCGTGATGACCGACAATGAGCTCTGACAGCTGTTTCATCCTGTTTGGGACCCGTCACCAATGGGCACACTAAGAGTCCATTACCAGTGTCTGGTGAACAATGATCCATATTATTCTCTAACGTTTTACGCTATTGGTCCAACTCTGAGCTCCATTTAGGTCCCTCAATTGAGCCGTTTGAAAACGAATATCAGTTATTATCAAAAACGTTTTGGATAGGTCTGTGTAGTGAGTTCTACCTTTTTACTCACTATCAATTTTGTACATAATGAACTGCTGGGTACGACAGCTCAAAAGCTTTAGCACATTTCAACGGTCAGCTTTATGCGTGCGCTATTCCCTGTGAACAACAGAAAGCTTTGCATTTTGAATATATTACGCAGTTACGGTCCAGGTTTAACTTGAAGAAAACGATGATGTATGCGGGGTAACACGTTCTCACATTTCTTTACCAGGTCTCCCCTCTTTTGTTTGCGATATCGCAGTGTATTAATTCATAAAAAGGAACCCAATTTTCGCCTGTCTAAACTGACGTATGATGAGGTGTCTGAGCCTGTAAAGGTGTCGTGAAATGACTGGTTTCTATTCAATTTTTGGGAGTTAACAACAACCGGTTCCATTTTGTGTTTCGCCCAACAGGATCGGATGAACAGGAGTTAAAACCCTAGACATCATATTTTTCAATTTATTCGCTTCAAAAGCATGATACGGTTTGAAAAATGTACTTCACTGTAATTGTCAAGTGTCGTTTGATTTACTCTCTTATCTGAGAACCACTTTAATTTTTTATTTATCGTTTAGGAATTTTTATCCCACAATTAGTATTCAATAAATATGCAAAAAAATCGCGAAATGACTAATACAAATATTCATTTGTAGACGTAATCTACAATT
>UZAN01040122.1:25746-46727 GCA_900618425.1 Echinostoma caproni | reverse complement strand
TTATTGTCCTCCATATTTTAGCATCGTCCGCAAACAGCAGAGTTTGTGGTCCGAGGACGTTTGGAAGATCGTTTATAAAGGCAAGGAAAAACGTGGGCCTAGTATAGATCCTTGTGGAACCCCACGGTTGACATCCACTGGATCAGAAAGTGAATCGGAAACGAGAAATGACATGGTACGTAGGCGAAGAAACTCCTTGATCCAGTCAGGGCATCTGACAGAGTTCACCCTGGATAAAGGACTTTTATTAATCACTATGGGGTATGTAGGATGTGAGGAGCGAGCAAAACTACACACAAATTCAATTCACTTACTGGGGTTTAAGGTTAGTCCCTATGAGGAAGAAAAAGACTGAGTTTGATCAAGATTATCGGTCAAGGAGCTTAGATTGGAGTAAGAATAAATGGGTTGGCACCACACGACATCATCTGCATATTTCCAAATTCGTGCGGGAGAAAGACAGGGACTATCAAAAATATTTGAGTGGAAAATAAGTATGGTGATAGCACAGCTCCTTGAAGAAACCCGGAATTTTCGACTAAAGGTTTAGATGAAGGCTTCCCCGATCCAGTGGTTTGTACTCTATCAGTAAAATAGCTGGATACCCAAGCTAACAACTGCTTGAGACATTCAAACGATTCAAGTTTTTGTAACAACTTAGATCGACGAATGGAATCAAATGCAGAAGATGGGTTCAGAAAAACACACCGAAATGACTGAACAGAGCTGTTCAAAGATTTAGTGATGAAATAAATGAGGGTGGAGACTGCATCCACGGTCGATCTGTTAGGCTTGTGAGCAAACTGTGACGGATCACTGGGAATGTTTATAGACTGCTGAAGGCGTTTGAGGATGGCCTTTTCAGTCAATTTAAGAGCTGAAAATGTTGATGCTATGGGAGGAAAACATTTGGAGAGGATAGAAGATTTGCATGCTTTGGGAACTGGTATGATTGTGACCGACCTCCAACAGTTGGGGATAGTAGAAATGTGAAGAAATTAATTTACGATGGAGGTAATTGCCACAGCTAGGGAAGCAGCACCAAATTTGAAGAGGGCTGGATGTAGTTCGTCCGGGCCTGCAGCAGAAGACGATTTGCAACTATTTAAAAGTTTTAATAAATCACAATATGAGAGTGGTTCCACGTTCCAATATTTTGTGACGATTAGACAAGAAGAATGTCCGATGACTGGCGCAGGAATGCGGTATTGAGATCATCAGCATCCACATCCAGCTTCGACTGTACATTCTTCCTTCGACAGAGAAGTCATATCTTGCTACAGGTATTTGCTGTTTCTAGTCCTCAGAATTCGATCAGATAATAATTTGTTGAATCTATTTAGTTCAGCTTTGATAAACCAGGAGGAATACCTGACAACTGAAACATTGTGAGGCTACGGACCATCCTTTTAGTAGGGGAGAGTTTTATATTTCCTTGGACACATTTGGGAAAACGCATACAGGTCAACAGTGATTATAAATGGCATTGATTGTTTGAGTGAATAACGAGGATACATGTGAATATAGAAGACGGAGAGGATGAAAACCATAAGGGGGCCTGTCTGTGAGATTCATCTAAGAGAAAAATCTTGTAGGTGAATTAGCTACATACATTTTGGAAGTTCCTTTGGGACTAACGATGACATGCGTTTACCTAATCAATTGTTCCATGAGTTGCATTCAGTGTATCCACTAATATTCATCAGCTAATCAGTTCGAATGTTTTATTGACTAGACAATGTGAGTCGTGATCATTTGGAACTGATTCAGGTCAATTAAACATTTTCGTTGACGCACATTTTGGACTGTGGAGGGGCAAGGTGCACACTCCAATATTAGTATTGTTTATTGAGTAGCTTTCAGAGAATCTGTTCTAGATATCCCAGCAAAATCATCAAATGTGTAACACCGACCAAGTAAGAGTATTCCATCATTGTATGGCAACATTATTTGGTGCTTGTCGGGGGATGTGGCATATCAAAACTGACTGGAAGAATGCCGAATTCGGGTAAACGGGTCGCGAATAACATTTGCAAGCTTACCAACAATACAGGCCACTGGTAAAGTGAACCCCACCACGGATCAGTGTCATTTCAATTTTTACGGATTACATTGCTCACCTTTGACAAGCCGGATACGTATGCAGTGTAGTTTTGAAACGTGATTACATTTTGAAAATTTTTCCATACGGTTTCAATCAATGTAGCTGTACACTCTCACATCTAGTCAAGAATCAACCATGGTCACTACGGTTTCCTAATCAAACGTGATCTAGATGGGTATGATAAATAAAGTTCATTTAACTCCATTAACCCTCTTCCATTGATGACATTTGGTTGGTGCATTTTCCACAAAATAAATGAATAATTATTGAAAATGAAAATAATAGGTAATTCAATGGAGAATAAAAAGTGCTCCGGTTAGATTTGTTTGGGCGATGATGACGGACACTGAACACGAGAGGTTCTTCAGTCTGTTTGATAACAATCACTATGGCTCAACTAACGCTCGTAAAGTAAATCGGGTTGGTACAGAATCGAAATTATGAGAAAGGGACAGTGAAATAATCTGCAGGAAACAGACATTCGTCATTTGCTTCTTTGTCTAACTTTTATCGCCTGAATGAATTTGCACGGTTCCGAAATCTCGTTCAAACAATTTTGTTTCAAATCACCAAAAATTAATGTTGCGTATCTCATCGTGATTTTTCCCTGAGTTTGCATGCCGTTCACTGAACTGGCGAAATTGGATTTTTGTAGACTTTCAAATTGGTTGGAAACGGATGTATGTTTCGAAGTTCAGTTCTACGGGAGGTTCCTGTGGAGTTTGTACACAAATTTCTAGACGTCGGTTCATCCAGATTTGGAAAGTACTAGTGCTGTAGTACAAAGCTTGAAAGGTCATGTGACCAATTGCTTCGTTAATTCTTTTCCATCGGGTGTGGTAATAACCACTCGGGGGTTGTGTGGGCGTCGAAAATAAACGGGCAGAATTCTTCAATTTCTTTTTGTTATTCCAAGGTATCATATGCAATTTGTAATGAAGGATTAATCGTATGTTGTTAGGATATACGGTAGAAAATTAGCAACCGAGCGAGGAGCATTGCAAGAGGTGAGAAGAGGAACTCGGTGAAAAACTGGAGAGTACTCCAAGTTGAAAATTGTGTCCCCGTGGCTCGTGAGCCAAATGTATGTTTAAAACCCACGAAGTAAATGGAATTAATGGTGGTCACTTCACAAAATTGCACGCCTGCACGCAGACGCAAGTTTATTCCAGTAGTATGGTGTTCAATTCACCCGCCGACTCGTCAAGGTAATCAAGGTAATTTGTCAAAGCAGTAGAATCAAACTAAAGCAGAAGGCAGCAAAATTAACGGGTAACGCCTAGATGATCCGGCTGGTTTTCGGCAGATATGTAGAGGTCACACGGGACGAACATTTCTCATAGAACTTACAGGTAGCATATGTGTTATAGTGAACGTCACAAGTGTTCTCGTCAAACCGCCCAAGGGGAACCGTTGTCCGGCTACGTTATTTCAAACTTCCCTCTTCTTTCTGCCATGTCTGGGCACAAGGACGAAGTTATGACTATAACTAATTAAAGAAAACGCACTGTGATAGACACAATTACCAGAGTTAACATGCGATTCAGTATGTATCGGTATCGGTAGTTGGTTGCACCATGGTCAGGTGAACGCGAATCGATCTGCTTACCTTGGTCCATCTGTTCTACAGTTGCTTGCAGAACGAATTCGATGATCAAAGATCAAAGATTTACTATGAGAATAACTTATAGTCTCATGCTTTTCTCATTCCGTAGCTTCGTGTCGTACTTAAAAGACAGTGAAACAAACTTTTTTGTGTGAAGATGTCACATGATACAGATTATTCCACTTCTACACATAATTTCATTTATGTTCGGGTGTAAGATGTGCAAATGTTTCATCCAGTCTCAGTTTGAAGAATTCAATGCTCGGTGTACAGACGACGTGGGATAGGACGGAACACTCTCTGACTGCGAATGACTGACACCGGTATTCCAATCGGCATTTTGAGACCACCAGTTTGAAAGGATGTCCTCCAAGATGCATCAATTTAATTTCAGGCCTGAGATATGGGACACAGCATATTTTCTTGTCCCTCCATGCCTGAAACAGGATGATATTCAATGCAACCTTAGAAGTCAGGTGATAGCTGCATTATAACACAGAACTTAGTCATCCAAACTGGTCTTTAGAAGAATAAAGCTTGTTGTTCAATAGCTTTCGATGAAGAACTCTTTCTCTGTGTCTATCACTGTGGCACCGCATGCAGTGAGGTTGGTATTCTGGGGAGGGGGGGAGCATACTCGGGTTTGAAAACAAATTAAAAAGGAACACCCTAAAAGTCATAATTTGGATGTCTTTGAAGACGTATGGCAGGAACTAGGATGACAAAGATGCAATTGCCATCATATTCCATGTGAAACCAGACCAAGGTCTTACAAGACCCAATCCGGCCATCTGTCCACAAGGGCATTTGGTGATCGAACAAGCTACAGCCTCATATATAAGGCTCCCTACCTGTCGTTTGTCAAACCTTTTATTTCTCCCAGGTACAACGCATTCACCCTTTTGTGGTTCTTTTGAACATGATATATATATATATATATGAGCATAATAAGACATGTCCCCACCCCCGCATTCGCTTTGTTTCAATAACGGCTTGTTTTATCCCGCAAAATGTAACAACCTAATCGGACAAAATAACAACTTCTACAAAGCGGGTGAGATGTTTCTGCACACGCGAAATCTAACATTTTTACCATAAAGTGCTTTCTGCACCGATAACGACAAAAGATTACAGTTTCCACCTGAACTGAAGTTTTGTGTACAGAGAGAGCGAGAGAGAGAACAGTGGAAACAATACAGTGCCATTTTCTTCTTCGCTATCAGCGAACAATGGCATCCCACGATCGATTCAATCGGTAATCGCCTGTGTCAGACAAAAATGGAGGTATTGTAAATACATCTTATAGTTACGTGCCGAATCAGTATAACAGCAATCAGTCTGATGGTAATCGTATTTGGTTACCTAGATACCATCCATCTACTACTGCATCGATTTATCCCAGTAATGTGTTTTGCACACGTAGGCATGGTATCGAATAGGATAACGATACCATCGCGATTTGTCTAACACGTACCGTTTGAAAATTTTTGGGCAAAGCCCGTATGGCATTCAGTGCTGCAGTGCTCTTCCAGGGGGTTCAGAGACTATCATCGTAACACATCAGTTTACAATCTTCACATATGGAGCCTTATTCGAGATTGTATGAGACTGTCTTTTCTTTGATAGACAATACTCCTTCATAACAGGATCCAAGGCTGGTTATTGTCGTCATTCAAAACCGGTAGAGATAGGATCGAGAGTTCGATTGTATCTGATGGTTGATCATTCATCCGTTTGAGTCTCCACCGGAGAGACCTCCGAATTCTGACGGAGCCATTGATATAAAACTATTTGCTTTTGACTTAGTGTTCCATTTATTTTTGTTGACGAATTCTGAAAGGAACAACAAGAAAACCTACATTTTCTTATCTATCAGAAAAACGCACCAGCGAAATAGCTGAATGAGTTCAATTTGAGAGTAATAAACCTCGATGAGGAAGTTCTGTAATTTGCATTTGATTCTTCTGATGCCTCACACCGCTGAATGAGCCCCGTGTTCTCACTAATTACGCATGCAATACCATTATTCATTTGGATCCCATTCTGAGGTCCTCAACAAGCCAGAGTTACTGATGGGTTCTATTTCCAGTTGCAATTAGTTGAACACGGACGAGTTTCCCAATGGCTGAAACAATCAACAGGGAGCACTAGAGACTTTTGGCCCCTCATTTTTCAAAGAACGTCAAAGAGTAAGGTTACTTTTAACTGATTTCATTCGATCCACCGTCTGTAACTGACAACTGCTGGTTGATAGCGAAGGCTTCCGATAGCTGAGAAAACAATTGAACTAGCAGATAATACTATTCTGATACAAACGTTCATACCCATGGTAAACAGTTTTTAATCTTGTCAACTGTCATCAAAACATGATAATGAGCAGTGTTCATTAAAGAGCAAAAAAACAGATCTTCCCTCTCCATAAATACACCCTAATCTTTCTTACGAACTTACGTACCCGGAAGCCGCTCTACCACACAGCTGCGGTCAAATATGCGGCGTGTTGCCCAGCTCATCACTTGTGTGGTCCATGGTGCACAAACTTTCACTCCTTCTTCACATGAGCGTTTAGGAACGATTAGCATCAACGTTTGTGTGAAGATGTGGAGATTTTTTCTCAGCAAATTTCTCTGTCTGCAACAGTCCGTACCAGAAGTTACCGCAGGACATATTTTGGTAAGTCCAAGTCTATACCCGCCCCACATCTAAAATAGACAAACTCAACGAAATGCACCTTTTGTCTAATAGGTACCATTTGTCCAGTATAGGCCAGCTGAAGTCACGGGCATGCTTTTAGTGAGTGCTTCTTAGAGGGCTCATTCATGAGGACTCTAGGGTGTCCTGATCAATGTTCACAAAAAGGTAAACCGGTGTTGATCAGACTCATGAAACATGATATACATTTCAGTTTATAATTTTCTACTTCTATACTGATTGCTATGATGAAGTTTATTTATTCTTGCCGTTAATTCTCTTCTGTCACTGTCTGAATTGGCGTAACCTTCAGTGTGGCGATAAAATTTGTAATAATTGACCTTGAGGTGTGAGATTTACTGAATAAACTGCTTTTACTATCGCCTTACCCAAACCAGATGAAGAATTCAAACGGTTTTGCACATAATTGAAGTCGAGAATTGAGTCAATCCAGAGGCATATACATTTGGTGATCAGTTCTTGACTCGCGCAAGCGCTTTGATGTGAACATAAGTCCGAGGGATGACAATTTATCCATCAAGATAAAAGCACAAGGGAGATACCCGATCTGATCGAAGCAACACGATGATTGCTTTTGATCGCAGTTGAAGAAAGTTGCAAATAACCAATATGGAAAATACTCCGAGCGGTTGGAAAGTGATAGCTTAATTTGAAATGAAGCTGGGGCTACCTGATTTGGAGCTATTATCGAACGCCAACAGAGCAGGTCACATATTGATTTTATCAACAAATTCAAATCACGTTGCCCGTCCACTTGGCACTGTATTTATCTCACTAGTAGACACCAAAAAATTTAAATGGTGTTTTTTTTCAAATTTATGCAGTTTCTAGTTGGGTACAGTTCAATGTCGAATTTCATTCAATTACCGCGAAGAAGATGATATTTCAATGTAATTGAAAAGTCTACTTTGTTCAACGCAGGGATTAGTTAGTTACTTCGACAGTGGTCATCGATGGTAGTAGGGTGCGTCGTGTATTAGAAAAAATTGTCAAATGCTGTTTTTCAGTCCATTTGGTGGACCGTTTGCAAAAGCGACCAGCTCTAGTGCTAAAAACATGAAGAAGAGCAAATGGAACATGGACGAGATGAAAGTGCAATGTTTGTTTCAAGTCCATGGCTCATTTTGCTAAATTAATTTTAGTTACCTTTTTTACTGTGGCTTTGTTATTTTCCAAGTAACGCACCGGAAACCGTCGTCGAGGAATCGTACATTTTAATGGTATTCGAATAACAGAAGCAAAAACATAGGACAGATATTTTGCGTCTTTGGCGGTGCAGTGCCATGTGCCGTTCCGCGAAAGAGGCTCGGAACACTGAGCATTCGTAGGAACAAATGGGATGAGAACACAGAGTAGCAAACAAGCTCGTTTGCGGTGATTATTCTACAGGCATCACAATTTATATCAAACTGTTTAGAAGGGAGCGGGGAGAGAGAAATCAAAACAAGTTGGAGAAGAGATAATCAATATTCCATTTTCACGACCGGGCTGTTGCTCACACTTTGGTCATCATACATGCGCATTGGTTTGGGTCATTAGGGGTTGGTGGTGGGATAGCTGTATCGTATGTGGTGTTGGCCATGGCAGACCGAGTGTTCTTACCAACTGTTTTTGCGACCACAGGGGGTATTATGTAGGTGAGTTCTGATTGCTTCCTCTGTGGCCAGAATACGACTCCCAATCCTCTTAGATCGACGGCTGCGAACGAACTAGAGGGGTTAAAACGCCTCGGTCACATTGACCACATGGTTTGATTTCACCAGGTGTGAAACGATCTAGCCGTTAATGGTCTTAATTACTCGACTATTCAGCCAGGCCGGATGGTGCTTACTGACCCGTTCGGACGAACGTCTGTTTGTGCCCAACAGAAACAGGTAAATAAGTACACGAAAAGGAGAGTAGGCAGAAGCAGGCAATTTATCCTTCAGTTGGAAGCACAAAAGTGATCTGGAGACGAACATGATGCGCAGTTTTGCTGCGGGGAACGCTTTTTCTACCACCGTACTCAGTTTACGTGTAACCATCTCTGCAGTTGTATCCCCCTTAGAAGGTAGTGATGACCTTGTTTGACAACCGGTGACGCCTCAGAATGTTTTCCACGAATCGTTCTGGGTATCCTTTGTGAAGGAAAATCTCTTGGATAAACCTCAGTTCTGTGTCAATAACATTGTCTATACATATTCTTCGCGTTCTAGTAGCCAATCACTGAATCAGGTTTCTTTTCGTTGCAAACGCACATAGCTTTCGAAATGAATATACTGATTGTTTCACAATGACTTCCTGTGGATGGCGCGTCGGATAGTTCCGTCTGGTCGGCGGCTTAGTAGAACGTCCAGAAAAGCGATTTGCTCATTTTTTTTCGTCCTTTAAAGTGAACTTTTATGTTTGGATGTACTGAATTGAATACTTTTAAGAGTATTGACGGATTCACACTGTCATTAACAAAGCACGAAATGTTATCCACATAGCGCTTGTGAAATGCACAACGAACGGTTGTTCTTTTTAGGATGTTATTCTCCAACTTCGCCATGAAAATATCTGTAAACAGTGGACCCAGAGGAGATCCAATCGCTACACCATCTATTTGGCGATAAATTTCGTCGTTGAATTCGAATTGTGTGTTGTGGGTGCAACAGCATAGTAATTGTTTAAGATCAACAGCTGGTATTCCAATTTCACAATTGCTGCTTTGTACGTGGTCAAATAGGTATTCAATAATTTCAGCAACGGGAACGCTTGTGAAAAGTGCCCTGATATCGAGTGATATCATGTGTAATCCGTTTATGTTTTTGTCTTTAATCCTAGCCACAAAGTCATGGAAATCCTTTAGTGTATGCTTGGTGAGTTGCGCTCTCACGGGTTCCAGGATCGCTAACATCACTTGTCCATGGCATGGTAAGGGGAGTTACATATGTCTAGGATTGGTCGGAGAGGCACTCCATGTGTATGTATCTTTGGTAATCCATAAAGCCTTGGGATCATCGTTCCAGTTGGTTGGAGTCGTTCAAATGTGGCAGCGTCTATTATGCCCTCTGTTTTAGACACCAGAAGGTTCTCGACAGTGAGGTTTCTATGTGTTATGTTTTATCTTTCTCTCCAGCTTTTTCTGAAATTTTCTGATGTCGCTGAGTATGCTGTTTATCATGTTGATGTAGCTTGAATTATTAAATAGGACTATTCAAGCGTCTTTGTCTGGTCTCAAAAGAATAACATCTCGGTTTTCCTTTAACTCCTTCAATCGTTCACGATGTGATGCGGTTACTAACTCTTTTGTTGGTGGTTTAGTGCCCAAGAGTTTGTAGCAGGTGCCGACTAGAGTAGATTTTAGCTCTTCTACATCTGGTGAAGACCGCGGAACAAGATCAGACATTTGGGTATACAGATTCTTAAACTCTACCTTCAGATCCGTTTGTTTAGCTTTTCGAGCCGGACAACAAAAGTTTGGTCCTAGTGAGAGCACTTCAAGCCAATTTGTATCCAGCCTCACAGATGAAAAGTTATGAACATATTTATCAGGGTTGATTGAGAACTCACTAGCGTGTTTCTTTGGATCAATCAACTTTTGTAGTGTTTGACATTTAAGTTCCACACGTTTGTCCTTCATCGATTTTACAAAGGATTCTAGACCTTGAAGTTCCTCGGGCGACAGTAATTCTAGCACACGATCACTTTTTGCTAAATTCTGATTCAATACGTAAATATGTCCTGTGATAGTATCCCTTTCACTGAGAGCATGACGTTGCAGTGAAATGTTGGTGACATAAATCCGACTTCGTCACAGAAACTTGGTGTAGGTTTTGGGGAATTGGGAGTTTTCAACACACTCTTCGATGAAACGAACACATGTTTGCGCTACATACAACTTCCTACGGAATTTAACATAATCGTTGAGATCCTTTACTGCGATTGGGTCTTTGGCTTGTTTCAATTGTCCATTCATACAAGCTCGTTTGCGGTGAGCCTGTTCGCTACTCTGTATTTTCTTATAATGCGTAAGGATGATATATTCGGACAAACGTGATGAAAGTCAAAGTGTTGCACAAGATTAGTCAATGTCTTTATAAGACAATAATGTAGGTTTGGACAATTTACCTGGATTTTTCTCCGGTATATTTATATCCGCAATGGTACTTCAAACTGAACCAGGGTAAAAAGAGTATGCATATGCAGTAATGAAGCTATGGAAATTGGGGTTATAGGTATGTCTACCAGACAGATAACTGAACAATTACGACATAACCATCATAAATTAGAGTTTATACAACGGCAATTTCATACCAGAGTAAGAGGAATGAAATTCTTACGGCGTACACAGGCCACGGTTATTCTTCAGCCGCCATTTAAAGGCGATAAACGCACTCAGGTAAGTGCTAAACGCTTGACCTTAATCATCGCGCGCATTTATCACGTAGATGAACCATCCACGGTTTCCTCAACCACACACGGGTATCACCAGAATCTGTAAAAGAAACACCGCAGTCGATAGACGTAACAACGTCAATTGGGCCTACAGCTCACACAAGGTGATCGGTTGTCTAACCCAGTGAATCCCTAATCGAACAACCGAACATATGTCATTGGGGCTTTTAAATGAGTAGCTAACTTTACCACTTTATTGCTACGACAACATCCAGTTTCATTCAGTGTCCCCAAGTAATCGGTTAGGAAAAATCCAAAGGTGAACAACGATGCGTGAATCATGGAGACTATTTGGAGACTGTTCTCTACACCAACATAAATATGAGCCTGTTCAAATATTGTGACTCATTCTATCCGGCGGCTGCCAAAATCACAAACAGAATAATAAAATACCATACTTATTGAAACAATCTTTCTTGTTCGAGCTTTCTCAATCCGCATTATTTGTTTCACTCCCTTCAACTGCATGCATGATGGTGCATACACTCAGAGTTGTTCATACATTTCACATTTAGTACTACATGTTCACGAAGATTGCAAGGAACTATTTCATATCCATGTAATTTTGTGGTGGTCGGATTCGGACACACGGTCTCCGAGATGATAATTCGGTGACGGTACCATCCAGTCAACACCGCCAGCTCGTTACTTCCGTTCCAAAAACAGAAGGGCAAACAGATTGCATTGTTGATGAGTTAGAAAAAAAGGACGCAGTAAATTTTTCTTCAATGAACAAAGAAAAATCTGCTTTTGAATTCATTTGAAAATCGGTATATATTTTTCATTATTATTTCAAAAAGGAATTCAGTTGATGCAAATCGCGGAGTTTTTCCTAATTTATCCGATTGTATTCACAATGTAGTAAACTGTGATCGATCGCCACTGATCTTGTTTGCGATAGATGTACAAAACAGAGATTCAATAAACCTCAACCGGTTACGCTCATGAGACAAAGAATTGACACCAGCTTATCGCTGTGCGTGCCAAATACCACCGGAACTAATCAAGAAATGACTCGATCCAAGTGCAATAAGTACGTTTGTTTATCAGGCGAACACCGGACATCATTCAACCGACCAAAATGTATTGTAGTCATATGTAATTAAAATGATATCCGTAGATTGCTAAATTATTAGCTCACCGTATATGATGTAGCCAAGTACGCCAAAGAATACGGAATGTACAGAGTCAGTGGAAGTGGATTCAGTGAACTTATTCATCAAACCAGATTTTTTCGAGTGGTGAAAAAAGTAATGTGGAACGAATCAGATATTTGGGAGGTCAATCGTTTGAAGGGTACTCATAAGGTGCGCAGCGGTGCAAAAATCAACGAAGATCGTTAGATACGGTTCCGATCGTATTGAGACTCGTCAACAGTGGTTTGTTTTCATCACCGGGTCGGACATCACACGGTGCATCTCCAGGTTTTGAGCACCTATGTGACCCTCGGTCAATATCTTGCGTGCATAACGGCCAGAATGTAACTATGTGCTTATTACATCGTGCGCATTCACAAATAACATTCACTCATCCCATCGCGTATCAAGTCAAGTCATATCAATATATACAATCGTTGAACACCAGTATTGGGTGAATTCTCACCTTTCTACATTACCTCGAATATACTGCAAATAACACGGAAATTGATTAAGAAAAGTTTTGAAACGTAAAACGTTTGAGGCAAGTAGATTATTGGTTAGTTATGCGGGTTAAAAAGGAGACGCGATGAATGTGAATTGCGATAACAAGGAGTTTGGGACTATAAAACTCTAAAAGTAGATTGTATGGCTATACTACCCCCTATTTATCTGTGGATTGAAATAAAAAGATTTCAATTTATTTTTGAGATCTTTTAAACTTTTGTCCCGCTACAGTGGAGTTGATAGAGTTGTTTTAGTTGATTTCTTTATTTCCAAGCACCTTGACGCTTATAATGCATCATAAATGGGATTATACGTGATGAAAGGCACTGTCCGCACCAAGATAATGTGAAAGCCCTGTCAAATCCACGAACTTGCTTAAAATAACAAATCCTTCTTGCGTGTACTTCCACATATAGAAACTGTGTAATTCCACACCTCCTAGCTCGGTTACTAGTTAATCGTAAGACTGTTCTCATCCACCTCACGGGAAAATTGAATGCACTAATCTTTCTCTGAATTGCTAAATTGTAAGATGTCTTATATTGCCCTTTTTGTTTGCAATTGGTTATATCTATCCACCGTAAAATAATCGTGAATTGCTGTAAATGCACCTTTTCGGTGAGTAAAGCTTTTCTTGATTTGACTTCACTGGAATGTGGACACGTCTGTAAACACAGAAGAGGTAAATTCCTTTTCCATGCATCACTGCTTCCAATAAAATGGTATCATCTACAAGGATCACCCTCGGCAGTCCGCTGCATTTTGATACTTGCTTTAAAGCTGTTCATAACAAAATAAAATCCGTGGCAACGGAAGCAGGAAAACCTAACTGGTGAACATTATAACCAGTGAGGCATGATACTAGCTTTCATAAGCTTTAGGATTAACTTCAATGCTACAGAGAACATTTTTAGCCTCTAGGGGAAACGTCATGATCCACCAGCCTTAAAAAATATCTCATGGGCGTGCTTCGAAGATGACATCTTCTGAGTTGAAACCCCTTACCAGATAGTTCACAGTGAATAGACTTGGTATTCATTGACCGTTAACCAGAAAAGTAAGGATTCCAGCCAGTATCAGATGCATTGCTACGCTACGAAGTAATCAATCACTTAGGGGTGAAACCCTTACGAATAGTACAGTGCACAGGAGAACGAGTTGTCCGGTGATTTGTCCTTACGTATCTAGAATACCACTTAAACTTTGTTATTTGAGATTTGGGACTATGTAAAGCACAATATGATACAAATCTTGCACGAAAATGCTCTAAGTGTACTTGGATAGCATATGTTTGTTTTCAAACAAGTTCTGGAATTGCATCAAGTACGAGCATTATCTGACTCAATGGTATTATCATTGCTATCCAAGTCATCATTATCATCATCATCATCATCACCATTTGAAACTGAGTTGATTAGGAAACGTGATATCTTAAATAATTACTGGACGCTCATCTTTTCACCTTTTGATGTGACATACATGTATTCATCTTAGTTGATCCCGACAATCAAAGATTGTGTGCTGTGATTACGGCAATCAAGTAAGTTATCTAAAATGCGGTTACAACTGGTGTATTAAATGACTCATAAATATTTTAGAAAAAAGCAATAGCATGGTGAAAACCTTCTTTCGATTTGTAGCAAACAACTACAGTTTCACAATGAAGGTGTAAAGTCGATTAGCAATCTGTGTGACGAGGATGGACCCGGTTGAAACGTGACTTTACAAATCGAACAGAGTTCGAGATAATTGCATGCATAATTCGATTATTTACCTTTGGAAGAGGTAAACAATTTTCCCGGTACATTATTCAACCGGAACCAAATAATCGGTGACATTCACGTTCACTATGATCTTAGCACATTCAGCTTTGTAAGTAAAAACCGAAAAGGTTACAAATTATCATCAAAATGAAGCAAACAATAATACTAATAATGACAGGAGTAGCAACAGCGAACAATGTAAAATTGTCGTTAAGTTCGTAAGCTCTATTGCCGACCATGGGCCAAATGAGAAGCATGTACATTCACCAAGGTATTGTGGTGAAGAAGCTTCTAACTTTTGGACCGCGATTTATTTACATTTTGTAGATAAAACTCATCTTACTGCACTCGATTGTGTGTGCGTTCACGCGCGTGTGTGTGTACACACGTCGTGGCCTTCTGGTTACCGTGCTGAACAGAACGATAAAACTGAAGTCAAACTCATCTTGGTAACAGCTAGCGAACATCGTCAGTTCAAAGAAGTCTATCACGAACTGGATAAATGCACAGCGCAGAAGCCCCGTGTGGTTATCCCAATGTCACTTTTGTGTTTGCAAGTACAGAAGAGAAACAGTGGATGAGTAGGAGATGAGTGAGCTGCTCAATTGGTGGGCACCAGGTGACACATCGGCAGATCCTATCGCTGGCATGCAATATTGTTCTACCGGGTTAAATTCGTAAACTGATCAGCCGTTGAACCGAACGAAGACCAGTTTGCTTCGCCACAAGTCTGTAGAACACAATAATAAGAATGTTCAGGGATTTGAAAACTTTATAATTCAATGTCATTTCTTTATTTAGAAAAAACGTTTTTTATACGAACACATGTTCTGAATCTGCAACAGGGCCCATGCAGTACATTTTTTAAAAAAGGCAGCATATCGTCATTCGCATCAGACAATTCATGTTTTGAATAACTGGACTGCACTGTATTCAAACGGGTAAGCATTTGTCTGGGTTTTCTTCTGGATTACCTCAGGTCAGAGCTTAGATTCGTTCGGATTAGTGGTGCCACGCTGAAAATCGGGTGGTGAACCAGTCCGTTTAGTGACATGAAGGACGTTTCCACTGCTGCTACACAAAATACTGATCATTGTTAACCAAAGAAAAGAGTAAATCATTCAAAATGATAATCAATTGTTGAACATTTGTTGATGCTGTTGTTGATCCTGTTGAGACTGTCCAGAATACTATTGCTATAGTGATGCAGTCAGTTCCACAAGCACTTGGCGATTTGTATTGAATCTCATATATTACCTTATGATCTCGTGAAATAGAAAAGACCTATCCACAAACAATATGTCTGGTTGGATGTTTACTTTCCTTCAGCATGTTGGAGGTTGGGGTTGGAATACGAAATTTGTCTAAATTACGAACTGACTGTTTTAAATGCAGAATCGAATTTCATTGCACTTATGCAATACCTTGTGAAAATTCGATGAGAAAAAACACCGATAATGTTAATTTCCTTTCGAACAGTTTGTGTCTGTTACACTGCACAAGTTACGGTTCTGTACATGTGTCATGCAAAAATGGATAAATGTCAAAGCACACTAAACAGTTGTTGAGTTCTTGATGTGACTATGGTCTGCAGCGTGTAATCACTGCTACATATAAGGAGTTATAAATAAAGTTGTTTACAGGAGAGCAATCAAGTTACTTTAAAGAAATAAGGCGCATACGTGAACGACATTACGCAAGCTCTAATGCTTGAGAGTGTGCAAAGCTTATATAAAATGATGTCTGCCTGGCCACATGTCTCACAGTTTTCTTTCCCATACAACCAAAACGAAAATCACTTTTCAACTGTTCCAACTGGTGGTATGAAGACACTATGTTTACTCCAAGGAGCAACTGAGAGTGATGCACAAAAAAAGCGATTTGATACTTGGTTTTGAAAAATAGATGTAAAATATTTGACTTGCACGTTGGGGATTACACCACCTCACTATACTTTAAAGTCCTTCTGAAAAAATCGATGCATCAAAGTGTGCTTAAAAATAGCTGTTCACCAAAATCGAGAATGTGATCATTGTGTCGAAAGGAAATTATCGGTTAACAATTAAACTTGGTCAATAAGCACGTTTCTGTGTGATTTATTTCGTTACTCTTATGGATACAACCCGAGGGAGTGGGGTGGAGACAGTTACAAAATGGTTCGTGTTTAGGACAAGCAAAATTTATGGCCTGAAACCGTTTACCGCTTGCCATGGGTTAGAACAACCGATCGGCAAAGTAGTTTATTTTTCTCTCCCTATTTCTGGGTTGGTTTTACCAACTCGAACTTACTCCAACCGATCACCGGGTTTGATACGGCGTATTTCGAGCGGGAGAACTGAGCAAGACAGATAGACAGATGTACAGCAATCATGTCGGCTGTCGAAGGGGTACCGGGGTACCGCTCAGCAGTAGTTCATTCAGCTCGTCCAATCCATTGACAAGTGTTCAAATATGAACGGATGAGGACTGTCAGGTTGGCGAAAAATGGTTTATCGAGAGAAGGGCTGAAGCGGAACACAAGAAGTAAAAATACCCTGAGTTGGCCATTATTTTCTGCTGCCCAGTCACTGCAGTTGCGTTCACTACTGTATCTACATCAACGATCAGCATATATTGCAAAGCCAAATGAACCTGTCGAGTGAATTCGGATATTCCTGACTGGATTACCGGAGACGCATGCCTGACGAGCAGGAAGAACCATGAAACTGGTTGCGTGCTTCCAGTAAATGGTTTTTAGTCGTTCATATATGCCTATATGTCTATATAAGACTGTGGAGAGCTTTTCCATTAAATAAAAGATCGACATATCACAATCAACAAGGCATTTAAAGTTGATAACTTACTGATGGACATTTGTAAACTAAATTAATATCTTTCCTATACTTGCTCAGCAGGACCTGATCACTCTCAGA
The DNA here is from genome assembly GCA_900618425.1 of Echinostoma caproni. Taxonomy (NCBI): domain Eukaryota; kingdom Metazoa; phylum Platyhelminthes; class Trematoda; order Plagiorchiida; family Echinostomatidae; genus Echinostoma; species Echinostoma caproni. Next base: position 29,568 of record UZAN01040122.1, on the reverse strand, counting down.
TAATCTTCAGCATTTTTGCGAGCAACTATCTTGACTGACTTTGGGGTCTGAGTGGTCAACATTAGGAAGAATGAAGCGACACGGCTCAGTTTGCTGATATATCAAGCTGGCACAAAAACCGCTCCAACTCATTGAACCCAGAAGCTCAATTTCTATTCTAACCAATTGGCAAAGTTGAACGATTCGTTTGAGATTCTTTCATCCATTGCCGTGTTTATCAGAACAAAGTTTTGTGGAATTGGTAATGCCGTATCGGGGACCCTGTTTCACTCACAGATTGCATGCCTGCAAAATACCTGTGTTCTGGATCTGACTATTTCACAGTAATCCGCTAGTTTTCAACTTGACGCTTTCTGAATAGCTGCGGTTGTACGCTTTACTAAAAAAAGAGAATAATGGTCTAATCTCTGAAAAGAGGGCAACACATTTTCTCAAATCTCATCGTTTGAATTATCTATCATTAGACCCAAATCAATCAATCGCAAGTTCATATTCAATCACAGGAATGCATGCCCATTCACTTCCCCAGACAGGATAGTCATATGCATTGACCAATCACTGAATGTGATGAAGAGTGATGAAGAAGATGAATTCTAGCGTGTTCTGAAGTCAAGTTATCCTATTCAATGTGTGGTGGATTGCTTTACGTGCTCAAAATGTTGCCTGCCCGTGTTACGAGGAGGTTTTGCGCAAGGGGTGACCATCCAATCAGGGGGTTGTAGTAGTTTGAATCAAACTAAATCGCTACATAACGAAGATACCTCGAGTTTTCCGTGATATTTTTTCTCTGTCCGGAGTCATGCATTGTTATCTAAAAATGCGAACACCTTCAAATAGGAGGCTTCCCAGCTGACGGGACGTCAGTGATGAAATCATCATACTCCAGGCGTGTGGAAGATACCTATAGTTGGCAAACAGACAAGTCACAACTATTCGTTCCGGTGGCATTCATCCCCCGTTACACGAATCAAACCAGTTAGTCCAAAGTTCCTTCCATCACCCCACCCCCTAATAAACAATCAAAGGGCTTTTAGGATACGTTTGTGGTTGCCATACATCTCTAAAATACACCAACGACTAGAATAGCACGTGAACAATCCAGAATGGATAAGGCTTGATCTTTTCCTTCCTTTTTCCATGCTTCTTAACCCATTCTCGTTCAGAATCACTACTGTAGCGATAACTTTGAAATTCAGCCAGGAAGAATGGCACATTGGATAACAAAACTGTCCAATATTTCCTCTTGGCCGGTTATGCATCGCTTCTCTGGATTTTAGTCACTGACTGCTACACTTATGTTATTTTGTTACAGTTGGTGATATAGCAAATTAAATTGTTCAACCAAACTTGCATTTATTACCGGTTAGAGTTTAATCATTTGCAAACTGTAACATTCCATGTCGTCGGTTTGGCTACCACTGTCACTTTGTACCCGTTGACAGTAGTAGACGTGCATGCACCGGGTTTTGAAACTTTCTACGAGTGAAACCGTGTTAGATCTCTTTTTGCGTTGCGGTTAATTTTATCCAGCCATACATGAAAACAAACAGCCTTGGCGTGTAATATCTGTAACCGTCTGCCGTGTCATGTTTTGGCTGGCCAGAAAGGTTCATTTGGTATGACACACCTTGCCATTGCATGGGCGTTTGGTTTGTCGAGAGGACTTACACCAACACACACACACAGGATACGGTAACAAAAGTTGGAGTAACGGTTTATCATCATTCTATATGCTTTTTAAACATAGAATAATCATTCCGGTTAAGTTTTGGTTACCTCTTGATCCCCGAATAGGAATCACCTCTAATTGACTTATGTCTAATTGATCCCCAAATTGATTTAAGTGTGTATTCATGATATTAAAACAAAACCATTGGGACTTGACGCCTCGCTTGTCTTCACCAATTTCTAGGTACCTATCTATATATTAAAATAAGATAACACGAGCATGAACCTCGACCGTCTACTAGGACAGTAGGCAACCTCTCCCGCGTTTGCACTGAACCCTATTCACGTAACGTAGCCCAAACCCTTGTGTCACGTGACCAGCGTCACCGGTCAGACCGTAATGAATCTAACATCCAGGATATTTTCTGTAGGAAAAACAACGGGATGCTAGGTCCAATGAGATCCAACTTTCATCGTTCAACTTACTCAACGGTTTGTTTCTTAGACACCTATATATGTTTTAGTTGGTATTCGGTATCGGCGGTAGGAAGATCATAGACGGACGACTCCAACCGATTGGATTCAGAGCACCTAGTGCGAAAGAGTAGAAACTTCAGGTTTTCCTTATGACTTGAATTAAACAGATGACTCAGGTTTTGGCTAATTCTATCATGAATTAGTTAAAGCCATATCTCGGCAATAAAAGCTTTCTTGACAAGCATCTCATTCACCTTAGGCAGAAATCTCGATTAAGGCTCCATCCACGCTGATCTCACAAACTTGTCCCTGTTCGTATGTTCCACACTTAACTATTCTTAACCTCGAGTTCCTCCTGATCTTTTTCACCTATCGCTCACACATAGTATTGTACAAACTGTTATTCTACGACCAATTGTGACCGGTAGAGTGACATTAAACAATAGTAGTAAATGAATAATAAGGTACTTAATTTGTTTTCGTTGTTGGCGATATTGACTCGCAAAATAGAAATCTCTTCTTCCTCAGGTCACGTTTTAAACAACATCGCTCATGAGAGAGAGAAGGATCGAAGTGATGCAAAACCACCCAATCAGTTGGTCGGATAGACAGCCAAGTGATTCTACCAAACATATATGAGATCTTTGATCGGAAGAGCGAGTTTTTGTCATACAGTTCAAGTCACTGATTGAATATAAATGGGTATGAGGTAAACGAATTGAACTGGGGAGTTTGAATCAAATAAGAGGTGGAAAGAGACCTCAGATCACCACTGGGAATTTCCTCCCCACCGACCTCACACCCCGTACCCCGCCTCCCCCACAAAAATGCACACACATTCAATGTGGTTACTTGCGGAAATCAGCCGTTGCACTTGAAGCGTTGAACGGTTAACCTGTAATGGATTTTCAACATTATTTACATGGATTCATTCGTGAAGCTATAAGCTCAGGACTTTGGAATTTTTCCGATTAAAATTATTGTAAATTTAACGGATCATCGATCCATGATCAGCATTCCCGCTACTCATTATCCAGGGCTTTTATTTCAAACACAGCAATAATTATAAAGCAAATCGCTGGGCAAGCATCAATTAATTTCTTTAGTGCCTTGCTCTTTTATGGGTCCCGATTGATGGATTAGGCGTGGGTGAGGAGGGGGCGAGTGATGTGACTGAATCGTGAGAGAGATCAAAATTTACACATTTTCCTCAGTGTCTCTGTGCAAACGTACAAGCGGTCGTGAAAGAAACGTTTGAGGAACAAATGAGTGGGCTGCCACGCATGGATTCAGATTACACTTACAAATGTAAGTGACGTTCACTTCCCAAAACATCCGAACCAGTATTCGGATTTGGGTACTGTCGCTTAGCAACAATCATCGTGGTAGGTGCACACTCTCTCGCACGAGTCTCCTTCGTGAAAACAATGCATTGTTCAATTTGAACATGAACACAACCTTCCAATGATGGGTAACATCACTCACGTGATCTCATTTTATTCACCTAAGAGCTGTGCAACTCCGAGGTCGATAAAATTATACAATGATTTGTCAGCTCTCGAAATCAATCAAGATGACAACATACTACTTCTATACTACTTCTCTCATATGAGAACATCGATCTACACAGTTTCAAATATATATAAATCCACTCGGTTAATTTCAGAGAGGATTTCA
>UZAN01040122.1:13066-25529 GCA_900618425.1 Echinostoma caproni | reverse complement strand
TATATAAATCCACTCGGTTAATTTCAGAGAGGATTTCATACGATTAGGATTAAAAACCTGATGACGACTCATATTCGCTTTCTCATGCACCGAGCTGTTCAGTAAGCTTAAGGGCATGTAAAAGTTATTACAGTTCATTTAACCGTCACGTTAGTTGAATCGATTGGAGTGATCAAGTACCGACATTTTCACGTGTATCCATATTCTGTACTGGTTTGTTTTCAATTATAATTTAGTATTGATGATTTTTCGTTTGCAACGGAAAATGATGACTGATTATCAAATCATTACCGCCAGTAATATAAGANAGATTTGAGGACGGCTTTGCTACTGCTGTGGTTATACCTTGAAATAGAAACCAATACACAGTTAAATAGACAGCTTGGCTATTATTATCACCTTTCAAAGTGAGCTTGGCCAGTTCGAACAAAACACTCCTCATAACATTCGATAAGATATTCTTTTCACTACATTCTCTGACATACCGATCAAAAATTAGCATTAAAATGTCACTTTTTCATTTTCCAGACCTTTTGAAAAGTTACTTCTACAATTTTCCAGGTCATTGTGTTAAAGCATGACATATCTTTACTAACTTTCATCTCCCCAATTCAAATGACATACAGTGTGTTACCAAGTTACCCGTCGCGGTATCCCATCTTTTTCTTCTGCCTGTATGCGCTCCGACACACACAGGCCTACTTTGCGTGCACTAAAGCAAAAAAAGGATCTCTTTAGTGGTCGACTTGCTGAACTAACTGAATGATGAGATATGTTAATGAAACGTCCTAGCGACTCACACCGACCACAGACACGCAAACCTCCATCCACTGTACCACGCTCCACAAGAATCTGTCGTGATTTCTCACTGTAAGAGTAGAAGTGTTAACTAATACGTATATGCGGTGGTTTTAGCGAGCAAGCTTCTTTTAGATAACCTCTTCTTCGGGCTGATACAGTTATATTTGGTCAAATTCAAATTCAAATGTTCGTCAATGGCTGTGTGTGATTCGTGGTTTGTGATTGCTTTTGGTGTGTGGCTGTGCGTCCAGGGGTGGACGCAACCACACCGGTTTGTGTTTCTTGATTCTTTGGGATAATTGCCTGGTCGTTCTGGTTACATATCTTGCCGAACATGAGCAAAGAAAAGAATAGGTGATCTTAGATAAGGCACAGACAGGCAATTTATCTTTGCGGTTCACGGACATCAACGGTCGGCTCAGAAAAAAAGGGTGCGTAGTGTGGCGGGAGATTGCTCTCTCTAACCGTAGTGTTACTGGTTCACTATTATAATCTCCTTTGAATGGGAGCCTTACATATAGTTCTTTCCTTTCCACCGTCATTAGTTACTCTCTTTGTTCATGTTGATTTTCGATAAACCGATCGCCTCAAACTGCTGTCGTGAAGTCTTGTTAGGTTTAAATCGAGGAAATGAAATGCACCTTCCGTTTCTAGTTCTGACGTAAAATTGATAGCATTGTGAGCTTTGTTGAAAATTTCTTTTAGCCTTTCCAGTGAGATTTTTCTATTCATCAGGACAAAAACGTTGTCTACACATCGGCAGTACAGTGGTAAAGATGCAATGGTATCACAGAGCTACTGATTTTCCAGTTTTGTGACGAAAACATCTGTCGACAAGGGTCCAAGTGGAGAACCCATGGCTACTCCATCAGTTTGTCTATATAAATCTCCGTCGAATAAAAATTATACATTAAATGTGCGCCTCAATAATAGCTTTGTTCGTACAATCACTTAAACTGCCTTGGCCACAAAGTGATACATACCCCCGAGATAGACTTTACCTTTCCCATGACCCCGCGACCCTAACACGTCCACACTTTTATTGTTTTCCTAACCGTGTTACGATCACATCCTCCAATCCCACCCCTTTCCCAACCACACACCAAAAACAACCACAAACCACGAATCACACATAGCCATTGACGAACATTTTAATTTTAATTTGACTATATATAGCTGTATTAGCCCGAAGAAGAAGTTGTCGAAAACCACCACGTTTTCTCTCCATGCCGTTTTGGGAATCGTCCACAATACCTTTATCCACAGGGGACACTAGTTTGAACGCATATTTCAGTTCCAATCATCCAAACCATCACCTGCACCACGATCATTAACGCTAACGATACCACCACATCATCTTAACCAACAATCTGGCCATCATTCAAACATCACTACTACTACAACCGTTATTAACAGCATCACCAAAACTACCACCAATATATCACCAAGTACGAAATAAAAGCAAATCTAGTGTCGTCTCCAAGACCAACAATGTTACTACCACAGGCAACATCATCAAAATCACTACCAACACCACCAACAACTTCAGCAGCATCCCTGGGATCAGAACAGGCATAATAAACACCATCACACAGATGAGGAAACGAAAATCAAAGGGGGTTCGAGCAACTTTTGTTAGAAAAATAAAATCCTATCCTGGACGACCAACTAGATTTTATTTTTCGTGTATGGACTTTGCAGTAAACGGACCGAAGAAAGATTGATCAATCCACACCGAACGATGCACGTCTTGTGAGATCTAAAAAACGATAAAAAAACATAACGACGCTCCACCGATTCTTTGACTAACTCTCGTCGACAGGGAATATCACTTCGATAATCCCCAGTCCATAATTCACGAATAGATTTCATCAATAGAAATCAAATCAGTCCCTCAGGAAGTTCTCAGAGCACATGGCTGATTTCCCGTCCATCTCAGAAAGTCAATGAATTTAATCACAAATACATCAATACCAGATATTTCTGGGGCAATTGGATCAATAGTCTCTTGATTAAAATTAACAAACCTTCATCGTTCGATCCGCGATTGGCGCGTGTGCGTGTTCATGTATCTGTCGCGGTGAAAGGTGCACTAACTGTAGTAGTAGTAGTAGTAGTAGTAGTAGTAGTAGTAGTAGTAATAGTAGTAGTAGTAGTAGTAATAGTAGTAATAGTAGTCGAAGAAGTGATAGTACTGGTGGCAGTGATGATGATGGTGTTGTTGTTGGTGGTGGTGATAGTGATGTGATTTCGACAGAATGCATGCCCATATACATGAAAAAGACCAACTCTAATTATGGGTCACACCTATTGGAACAGGTGGGTTATATAATTATCATACAAACAATTAGAGAGCATTTAGGTCCATTGTAAAAATGTTTATCTATGATAGGATGGTAAAATTTGCTGAATTATGATAACCTGGATGCGAATAAATACCGGAATACTGATACAAGTTTGAAAAACCACCGGATGAACAATTTTTTGCAGGACCGTTGTTGCACAGTGCTAGATTGTTACTGCATACAGAACATTCTGGTACAAGGTTGTAAATGCAGATATATTATCTCTAAAACCTTAGATCGATCGGAAGCTTGATCGATTTAAGTTGCAATTGGAAACTCATTCATGGAACTATTGGTCCGATTGCTCTTCTGATGAAATAAGCACTAAAAACGTAGCGACTAAAGTTCGGCATCACCACCACCACCCCGAATCATCAAGTTTATCTACCCGTAGCGGTATTCTTGTGCACCTTCAAATCCTTCAAGATTCATGATTTGTTCACGACGTTAAAAACCACGAGTAGACTTTGAGGAATTACAGGTTAAACACCAACATACATATTTGTTTGTGACGCATAAACTGAGAAACATTTGCGAGATTCCCATATTCAGTTTGAAGACAAAATTAGCACCGAATAATCTGTCACATGAATTCTCTCTTTCATGGAACAATTTTTTTCTTCTTTGATTAGTGTTGTGTACTGTCATATATTGGCACAATGGCGAATTACTGAAAACGAGCTTATTATTTACAACGGAAAGAAACCAGAATAGACCATGCAGCAAGTTTCTGACTCACTGGATTAGGTGCAAAAGGCCGAAATCACTTTGACAGAACAGTCACTACCATTTTCTTAGGTTTTCGGAACATCTTTGTATCCCTATCAACAATGCAACATGAACACAATGAACGTTTTAACTGATTTACTATAAATTCTACCAGATTGCCCGCATTTTGATGATCGAATATGTGGATCTGTCATAGTTTTAATTATGTTTGTAATTGTGAGTTTATGTCCATCATGTCTGAAGCGGGAGATTATTTTAGCTTTTTAGATAATAATCGATATCATCAGAACTTGACAGAGACATTACCCTCTGACAGTACAGCATCCAAACCAACATCCTCAGACGTTCATATCAATATTACTCAGGAGCTGGTCACTGAGACTGGACTACACGCATATTATCTCGGTTTAACAGCAGATGCGATAGATGTTTTTCAGTGGCATTGATGTCACATGTTATTTTGTTTCATGTGAGCTGCGAGTTGCCTCTCTTCCATTAAGTATAACAACAGTCGGCGGAGCCCTCGTAATTCGACCGTGCTACATTTTTGGTCCAGTGGATAATCTATCAACGTTCATGTCACACCTCGGATATAATTGTTTGAATCAAATTTTCTTTAATTGTTCTGATGATTACCTACGCCCAGAAATCCTTAAAGAGTTTTAAACTTTGTGTTACAAAGCAGGAGTGGCATTCGTTATCACTCAAGCTACAACGATAAAAACTATCTAAATCAGGTTTTCTCAGAAAGCACCGAGAAATTTGACTAGTGAATTTACGAAAACAAAACCTCATAATATGTCTATCCCTCCCATTTGCTCATCAAACGTACGTACACTATTTTGAAAATAAACGAAATTACCATGTTAATAACGATGCAATATTTGGTAGCCTCGGTGGTACCAGCCGAGCCACGAGGCCACGCCACTAGCACTGATGTTTTCACATTTAAACTTGTCTTAGAAGCTCATTCGGTGGAATTCGGTGCATTCTAAGGAAAACCTGTCGGGGCAGTCAGCTTACATGCTTACTGCTGGATGCTTTATGCCTCTGTAATTTGGATGGGTAATGCAGATATGAAAAGATGAACTCTATCGGTGTGGCCTCGTAGCTCAGCTGGTAGAGCATGCGCGTACAAAGCATAGGCGGCGTCCACGCGTAGGTTTCAATCCCATCGAGGTTACTGAACGCTTCACAATTGCCATACAAACTTTAAATCTGCTAAACAACAATTGAAAATATAAAACAATATCCGTTATTGGGGATGATTATGCTGCAATGAACTTGTTTGCATTCCGACATCAATAACTCTTCGATTGAGCCGGACGTCTTTGCTATTGCACACACACGTGACTGTAATCCTACCTCAAAGGCTGCAATCTGAGTGAATGTCATGTACCAGACTCGTTCAGTTTATCACACAGAAGCGTGATTTTCATACTCTCAGTCGCAGTACCAATTAACGGACGGCGTTTTGCAACAACATTCGTAATGTGATAGACCAGTGAACACCGGCAACCTTTATGTGTGTAATTATTTTTCCTCATGCTCCCCTCATTCTGTTCAGACATCACTGACGTGTGTGTGCCAAGCTCAACTTGGACTCGTATATTCTGTGCATCTTGTATCTTTGTACCCTGTACCTCTGTCGCCGTACGGTAGGCGCTTCCAGAACAACAGACACCCACATCGGTGGGGTCTACAAGTTGTAACTGTAATATCGACAAAATCGACAAAATTGAACCTGATTTGGACCATAGGTATCTAAACAATGGAAGATAGATTTAGGTGAACACGGAATAAAAAATCATCAGAAGACAATGTTTGTGGTGATGAGTATGAGGATGGTCTTAGGATAGATCTATTTTTGTATAAATATATATATATATGCTTAAAAACAGGTCACTGCAGTGCAGCGATCCGGGTATGAAGCACATGTGTCCGCGCGAAAGAGGTTAGATAGATAGATAGATAGATAGAGGTTAGATACCTACGGCTCAACAACCGTGCTCCCAAATGAAATCGATCCAATATAAAACGTACAATTTTGAGTCAAGGATAACTTGACTCTTTTATTGAAACTGACTTATTTAGAAAAATATGATAAAGAGATAAAATGAACTTTGCAAACAATCACCGAACTTTCACAGGATGATATTCGATAGTCTCGACTCAAACGACGATAACAGCTATCCCGGTATTTTGCGGGCTGATCGTCAGCTTCCTATCACCTTTCCCCATGGCATAATGCCCTATAACTGCAATGTAAGGCAATCACCTATTTCGGAAATCGGTTGATTCTCAATTTTTTCATCCCATTCAACACGTTTGAAACATCTGCACAGGGCTAAGTGATATAAATAAATAAACGTTTCCCTCAGAAAACATCTGAGCACTGTGCAGTTGCCTTTCAAAAAGAGGGGACTGAGAAGCACGAACAGCTGAAGCCTGTAGCCTGTAGCAACCTAAACCGAATCAAATACGTCTACTTTTCTTGATAAGCTCTCTCTAATAGTCTGCTCTCATTGAGTGAAGCAAAGTTCAAAACTCAAAATCTATTTTGTGCGATACCATTTGAATGGAAAATGAAAAATGGTCTGACCGGCTACCCAGTGGCCGAGTGGGTAGCATGCTTGCGTTCTACCCGCGAGGTCCCGGGTTCGATCCTCTTTTGTGGGTCGATTAGTTCTCACTGATGATGAGGCCCAAGCTGTCCAGTGCTGCCTACCTTTTTAGTTCACGCTTCATTTACTCTGTACACGACGAATAACTTCTTTGAAATTGAATCATATCTTCCATTACTCTCATATCCAATCATTTAGACCTCATGTCGTGTTGTCAACCGCATGTCCTGCCCAAACAAACGCACATTTACCGGTTCATCGAATACCAGCTAAAACTCTCTTTTAATATATTGAATAATGATACTGTATATGCCAGTGGCCGGATCTACTGACCGAGAATACTTTTTTACGTTTCCACTTCAGTCTTTTGTTTGCATCAATGGAAAGTTTGCAAAAATATGTTTTACGATGGATTTTCAGATGAATAGGGGCTCCTACATTTTGAACTACGATTACAAGCATACTGTTGCTTGAAATTTCCAGATATCTTGCCCCCAATAGTTTTATTTATGACCAAACCGATTTCAGGCATGATTGATTTATTGAATTCCACGCTTTCCACGCACGCTACTCACACTGCTACCTTTGGGTGGACGCACTTCCTCCAGTAAACTCAATGCCCATCTGTTTGGTATTTTTCACTTTTTCATTGAACGCCCCTGAATCATCACATTTCATGCATGTCCAGATGCCCCTCACCCACAAACAATTCGACGCATTCCCTCGTCTCCCCCGGAAGATGGCTGACGAGGTATGGATATGTAGAATACTTTCAATCAGTCAACCGTGCGCACTCAGACATTGAATTAGTTGAGTGGATTTCAGTCGAGAATCACTTACAAAGGATGATTGGTTTCAAAAGAGTTAACATTACAGGGGACAATAAAACTTGGATGTCTGATTTCATTAGCGCAGATTCAACCCCGAGATTTAGGCACTTTTGGTTGCTTTTTAGTCTACCCTAAAGGTGAATCTGTCATTTGTTTTCTATGTTTTGTGATAACTTGACTCAGTTGACTGTTTCTGTTCACTTGTTCAAAATTCGGTTGAGTCATCCGTCATCCACGAAAAGTACACTCTAAGTGAAATCTAATTGTTCTGTTTTATTCATTTGTACACTATTCCGATATTCTTTTGCTGTTACTCAACAAACCCATAATTTGTGGACCACTCATTCCATGGAGAATACATTCCACCTAGGATTTCGACCAATCAAGCCCTCACTTATGTGATTCCCCCCTCCCCGCCACTCGCCTCTGGGTTTTCCGCATGAGTTCGGTTTTGAAGACACCCGTAACAGCAATCCTGGATCCTAGTCCCGGTTCTTGGTAAATACATCTCTACCTTTAGATGGTGAATGCTTGGATTAGCCCAAGGAGGGCCTGGTTCCTGCGAAAAACCGAATGGGCTATTCCAAACATTCACCATCTAAATTGGCAGTGACATCGATTGATCACTTACCTTCAAACGTAACATTTTTCGCGATATTTGTCACAATCCATTCTTCAATGTACAAAATAGTTGCAAAACGATCCATTGTTGCACCTGTATGTAAATCATGTACGCTATAACTTGTGGTCATCTCTACTGACCTCACATGTTCAGCTTCCCAACTTAGACCCGACTAGTGAAATTGATCTGGACACAATTAAGGCAAACCCGTTCAGTCCCTCTCACACATACACACCGAGTGTACCCGGAGTTGCAGTAACGCGTACATTGGCAGAACGAACCGTGATCTATACCCCGTGCTTGACCGAACACTGGTAAGCGGTCGGTAAAGAACATATACTGCGATCAGGAGCGATAAGAACAAATCAAAAACATATGACAACAAGAGACACAATTCACCCCATTTTGCCGGCAAAACACTGTTGCCCAGCTACACTGCTAAATTCTTGACCATTAGTGAATGGTTACTTATTCTATTTCAAAGCCTAATTTTATGAGTTTTCACTTCCGAATTTGGTAATCCTTTTTTCTCTTTAAATGTTTACATCTATCTGCCTTGATAGACCAACTCAGTGTGTTTTATGCATGACTGGATTATTTTTTATATCCGCGATCGTGAGAATTGAAAGACATGTTATCATTTCGCGACATGCGTGTTTTTTCGCTATTGATCCATTGTGCAAATAAGACCCATTGTCGCAGATTAAAGTTTCTTTCATAAACCGTATTTTCCTCATCGAATATCTTCGTGATTGGAAATAGAGAAGCATCTATGTGAAGCGAGTTCTGATTAGCGACGGTCAACTTGTTTGCTGTCTGTTCTACACAGCCCACTACTTCCACTATGTGATATGAACAGTGAAGAGATCCTCATTGCCTCGAAGTTAACACGGACTCCCTGGTTAGTGGAAAAGAACAAGAGAGCTTGGTACGTATCCCATGGATTGTTGATGAGATCGCCTGGACCAGCTGATTTAAACTGACGTCTAAGTTGATTTCATCGGCGTGGTATTCCTCTAACATATTCTATCTATCCCGTTTATGAACTTGGATCCCTCAGTGTAAATATCATCTAGACGACTCAAGTATTCAGCAAGTGTTTGCGCACATGGCGTTCATTTATGTTCATTACGCTCGCCAAAACGGAATCGGAATGAAGTAATAATGCACTTTATCACACATCCAAGTTTCAGATCATAATTTCAAACGCGTCCGGCTTAATTTCAACACTTGTGTTATAACTCCAGAAAGCGATACCCGTTGAATCCTTGTTGTTTATCACGAATGACGGTCACGGTATGGAAAAATTGACATATTCATACAACAAAATCTCTCATTTGGAAATGGTCTTCGGAATTCCCCCCCGTCCCCGTCCCCGCCCCCAATCACCCAACCACCTCACCCCCTTCCTCACACACAAAAGATAGTGGTTGGAACTATTCAATATTACACGCGCATTCTCGTGTTTACCACACTGAACAGCACCAAGTTCGTCCAAGAGGTCCTATTCATTTTTGGTCATTGAAAGAAACCGCCACTTGCACCTTTTTGCGAACTACTTACTACTCCCCAGTGAATAGGAAAAATTCTTGAATATATAAAGTAGTTTCATACTTCATGAACTTTTCGATTTTTATGTTGAGATTATTTTATCTTGGCAACCAAGGTTACGCACGTTTAATTAACAATCAATCAGCCCAGAAACTACGTAGATTAAAGTAAACAAGGGATAAATTATTGCCCATACCTGAAGCGTTATTATATGTGATAAATGCAATGAAACTGAAGTTAGTCAGAAATCAAATATTTCAGTGCGTCCTAATCGGCCAGTACAGTTTCTCCCCAACGCCAGTAATTTTCGTTTGCCAAAAGTATATGCCCACCATTTTAGAGGTTTATATTCAAATGTAATCGGAGAATACGTAGTTCATAATGATGTCATACCGATTAGTTCGCTCTCCTAGTTTGGCATTCTATTTAGAAAACATTCGCATCACTGTGATTTTCCAGAGATCCAGAATCTATTTTTCTGCTTGAGTTCTGTCACCAAAAGTGTGTTGCACATTTCAGCAGTACGTAGATCAAAATAAACTAAATTTTCCGATGATTATATACCTAATGGTTCTTATGAAGATGATCCTTTCCGACTGAAGTAAACTACAAATGATTGGAAGATTATTGCAATTTTTCACAATAGTCCCAGATTTACCAGTAGAAGATTGAATCGATACACAATGGAATTTTTGGAGTCTGCTTTTGTTTGATCAACAGTCAATCAAATGATATTTCGCAGAATAGAAACAAAAATGTATATCTTAGGATTAGCTAGAGGCAGAGAATTATTGTTTCTGAATTCCCGGGAAAAACTTGGGCAAATCTGGAACACATTCTGTGCCTCAGTAGAACAAAAATTGAGTATTGTTGTGATAACTGATCATTGTTTCCCAAATAACAAGGAAATTAACTTCCGTACGTGGTCGAAATGACCAAATATCATCATATATAACCTTGTACCTGATATGTAGCGGTACGATTGTTTTTTTTCATAATATAATGGTAGACACAACAGTGTGCAAACGGCCGGAACTGTGTCGCCATAAGAAGCAAAATGTTTTTCAGGCCTTTGAACACAACAAATCCGGTTACTCACAAGAGAGAGAGAGAGCTTAAATGACTTCAAAAATCTGTAAATGAACTGCGTGATCGTCCGCTTTCTTTCTTCTGTGATCGGTTTATTTCTCCAATGGATTTCCCTTTGATGACGATCCCCGGACCTACTCGACCAGGACAGATTGTGAATGAGTGTAGTGCAACAGGAAAGCTGTCCAAAACTACGTTATACTAAAATTAGTGACAAGAATAAACTTAAACGTAAAACTAACACACCGATTGTTCCAAAACGTCCAATGAGTGTTCGAAGACGTATCCACCAACATCCAGGCCACAGATCCAACCATGAGTGGTTATCGCTAATAAAATGGTGAAGTGTGCAAAACAAGGAATGTGCATTTTTAACTGAAGTGTGGAGGTGAATCAAAGGTACTCTTGCACAGGTGATGCGTAGCAACATGTGTTGCAATAAACGAAAAGTTGCATAGTGAGTGGTAGTACAAGATCAGTCTGATTGAACGTTATAGAACGAGATGACAAACATCAAAAATTTCGAAGAACTCACTTTGAAAACGGGCAGGTAAGATAAAAGACCTGCCAGAACGAATATTTGAAGCAGGAAGAGGGCGATGTAATGCGGCGTCAAAATTAAGATGTGAAGCTGGAGAACAAGCACGAAGTGGAGTTGTCGTTGCCGCGGGTGATCATAATGATAGTGATGATGATGATGATGATGATGATGATGATGATGTTGATTGATGATGATGATGATGATGATGTTGGTGATAGCGCTGGTAATGTGACTGGTTATAGGCTCCTAGACTATATTATACGTCATCCGACTCAGAAATCCAATAATGTAACAAGTCTTGGAAAATGGCCTTTGGACGATTCATTGGTCAACCGATGAAACAACTAACACACATGAAGAGAAAAGCGAAGCCATCCGACAATGGCAAAAGACGTATAATATTGAGATGATCATGCTTAAATCGTCCTGTTCTTAGATATATTAGTGAAAGAGTTGTATACCCATGGCAGTGCACCTTGCTTCGTTGACATGATACACTAAAACGGGGAATTATGCAAAAATCCTCCTCCATGGAAAGCCATACACAACATATGTAAATGATAAAAAGAATTCGTTGTGTATAGAGCTAATAAAGCGTGATCTGAAAATCTGGGAAAAAATGGACAGCTGTTTCGACCTGGTTGGGCCTAATCAGCAGTGCGAACCTATCGACCCAGATGGGGATCGAACCCAGGACCTCACAAGCAGAACGCAAGCCTGCTACCCACTTAGCTATCGAGCAGCTGATGAGACCGTTTGTAATTTTTTATTTACACGATACAGCACGACCCAGCTTTGCGAGCTTGTTGCGGACAAAGGGACTCGCCTATCTCAGTACCAGCCTCGGTTGAAAACTTTCACAACCCGATTAATTGTTACATTAGAGTACAAGAGGATTTTATTCTATTTTATAGAAACAATTCATCAGTGGCCGAGTGGGTAGCATGCTTGTGTTCTGCTTGTGATATCTCAGATTCAATCCTCAGTGGGGTCGGTGTATTTGTACTGCTCCTGTTGAGAACCAATCAGGTCGAAACAGCTGTTCACATTTTATTTGCTCTATATACGACGAATTCCTCCTATAACATTGAATCAAATCGTTCTATACGCTCATGCGACTGTTAATGAATTTGACGGTTCTATGAAAGATGTGGATGCTCAAAAATGTGGCAAAGATTTGCTACAAGTGGTCACCTAACCCTTAACGAACAAGCTGAATTGTGTTTTGGCCGGCTGTAGCTTTTGTGCAATCTGTTGGTGCTCTGCACTTACTGCCAAATCCTATGTCTCTGCTTGATAAAACACGAAGACCGTCCGGTTGAGAGTGGTAG